>CM060285.1:6964726-7055752 GCA_030684275.1 Acipenser oxyrinchus oxyrinchus
GTGTGGGGTGTAAAAATGGAAACTGTGCCTTTGCTCAAGTTGCTGTTCAGTGCCAGCTGGGTCCTTCATACTGTAGAGCTGATAAAGGTTAAGGTTAGCGGATTACTAATTAACCAAGCCTTTGTCAGGGAAGTTGAACGCACCTGTTGAAACTGGCAGTGGCAGCATCGTCATGTACATTTTATTAGCTCTTATAATAGCAACGATAGGGATGCGTTCCTGCTTTTTCTTAGTTTAAGTTGTTTTTTTTCAAATACAACATGGTAGATATTTCTGGTGCTTCCTTCCTGTTCTCTGCGGGTCACTCCAATGGTCTAACCTACAGCACAGGCAGTGTACCAGGAAGATCGATCTATCTATCTATCTATCTCTGTAAACCTCATCATAGGAGCAAAAATAGATTTAGCTATTGCCTTCACATCCTTACACCACCGGGCGATCGTCTCAGTCTGTCATGTGATTGGTTCACATCACTGTCAGGCCCCGCCCCTTTTCAAAGACACGCCCTCCACCTCCCACTCCTAACAACATGATAAAATGCCTGAATGAGAAAACTGCTGACCGGCGATTCTGTGACAGACAATGAATTGCAAAGCATACTACAAAAGAAAGAAAGAAACATTTTCTGTTTTTTATTTATGTTTTTTGGTTATTTGCTATCAGCTATATTTAAACAAAATACTGTAAAGCCATAAATATTTGTGACCAAATTACTTATATTTATGGCTTTACAGTATATAAAGTCATATTTACTATCCAGCCTTGCCTCTCAGCTGATGCGCTTTGCTTGCACTATTGCACTGCTAATCTGTCACTGCAGATATAACTTCTTGTGTTCCTAACTTGCTACATATTGTTAAAACTTTACAATGCATTAGTAAGACCTCACCTAGAATATTGTGTTCAGTTCTGGTCACCTCGTTACAAAAAGGATATTGCTGCTCTAGAAAGAGTGCAAAGAAGAGCAACCAGAATTATCCCGGGTTTAAAATGCATGTTGTATGCAGACAGGCTAAAAGAATTGAATCTATTCAGTCTTGAACAAAGAAGACTACGCGGTGATCTGATTCAAGCATTCAAAATCCTAAAAGGTATAGACAATGTCGACTTTTTTGACCTGAAAAAAGAAACAAGGACCAGGGGTCACAAATGGAGATTAGATAAAGGGGCATTCAGAACAGAAAATAGGAGGCACTTTTTTTACACAGAGAATTGTGAGGGTCTGGAACCAACTCCCCAGTAATGTTGTTGAAGCTGACATCCTGGGACCCTTCAAGAAGCTGCTTGATGATGTTCTGGGATGAATAAGCTACTAACAACCAAACGAGCAAGATGGGCTGAATGGCCTCCTCTCGTTTGTAAACTTTCTTATGTTCTTATATATTGTATTCTAGTAGTAGTAGTATTATTATTTGCACTTACTGTGAACTACACTGTATTTAAATATGAATCTTGCATTGTAACCCTGTACTGCCCTGTAACACCTGCAAGTCACCTTGGATAAAGACGTCTGTCAAATAATACTAATAAAAAAACAGAATGAGATTAGCTCTGAGTTCGATCTCCTTTGCGGGGGTAAGGGGCGTGCTACGAAGGGCAGTGGGATGGCCTCCTAACTTCTCTCACAGCCCAAACCAAACAAACTAAAAAAAACCTCGTTTCAGCGTGCGGCTCAACAGCACAGAGTGTTTGTTTTGCGGAGCAGAGAAGGCTTCTCTTTTCTCCAGGGCTGTCCTCGGCTAGCCAGCGCAGAGTGTGTCGTTAATTACTTTCCTAATGTTAAAGGATAAATCAGGGGTTTTTGGGGGGGGGGGGGTTGCCGTTACCAGATGAAAAGTAGGTCATCGCTACAACACATGTGAGAGAGAGCGAGAGAGAGGGAGAAAATGAGGAAAAGCTGGAAGCGAATGGGGTGAACCCTACAGTGTTTTCTTTCTCTTTTTCTCTCTTTCATTCTCAATTACAGTAACATATGACTTGAGACGACAGGCAGATTTAAAGCTTTACCTCGTCTAAACCCCTGGAGGAGAACTGTTTTAAATGGACTGAGGATCAGGGCAAGATCTGAAGGGAGGAAGAATTGAGCATGACTGCCTATTTCATTTAGCAAGTTCAAAAACATTATAATAATGCAATAACCACACTGTAATTGAACCTGCTTCATATTTTCCATACTGCCTGAGAGGGGATATTAACCTGGCCTATTTAATAGAGGATCCATTTCTTAATAAGGGGCATGGATAAAGCATTGACACTGATCGCAACCTTGACATGGCATAGACTCCACGAGATGTTGCTGTGTCACCCGATCAGTGCAGAGAGGCAGGCAGAGGTTTGTGATGATGAGGATCGTCCAAGTTCATCCCACACATGCTCTATCAGGTGGATTATAGTGGTCATGGTAGATGCCTGAATCTCTGTCATGCTGCTCAAACCATTCGCACACAATTGAAAGTAGCCAGCTGTGTAATTTTCTGTTCCGTTTCTACAGCAAAGGAAAGGGTGGTAGAGCATTCTAAAAACTAGGACTGTGATGTTAAACGCAGTGTGCATGGACCATGGCAAGCTTGTATATGGGATAATATTAAAATCCTAAGGAACTTGTACTGTAGATTCTATAGTATTTGTACTACAGTATTCCTAGATGTCCATTGTCCCCTCCCTCTCTCTCTTCCTCGCTGTCCATTAATCCTGCTCTCTCTCTCTCTCTCTCTCTCTCCTCTCCTGTTCCGAGCTGAGACTGGCTTTCCCCCACACCTTGTAAAGGGGGTTGTCGTTTTTGGCCGTTGTTTGTGAAGCTGGCTTGCGGGTTTTGCGAATGAATGTCGTGTTTGAGCCTTGCCAGAAGGAACAGGCTGTAAATCTGAAATAATGAAGGACTCCACCAAACGAGGTGCTTGGGGGGGGGGAGGGAGGCGTTGTTCACCGCAGCACAGATTGAAAGAGCTAAAAGGGAACAGACTTGAGTTTACTACTCTTATGCAACTGCTTAAAAAAGGATGCCACCATTCCCCCCCCCCCCTTCCGTTTATCAGCCCTTCCATTATCTTTCCTGAATCCCATTGCAGTGCAGCTACAATGGGGTGAAGCTACCAGCAGTAGGATAGTTCCATAGTACACTACCAAACGCACTGAAATGTGTTCCTGCTGGACTTGGGTTTAATGTCAGCTTTCCTCTGTAGTGGCTCTGACTGGAAGCACAAAGGCAGCTGTAATGGGACAGGGCTGCCATTGGTAGCCCCCACATTTATACTGTATGATATTACAGTAGAATTTTCTTAATCGCACAAGATTTCAGCTTCACAAGAAGAGCCCATGCTTCTAGCCTTGGTGTTTAAAGACGGGACTGAAAGGGTTAAGAACGGTCAGCGAGCAGGTGAGTGTCGCGTTTATGGGAGCAGATTTACGTGCGTTTGGTTTTTTTCTCCCCTGAAAGGCTCTCTCTCTCTCTCTCTCTCTCTCTCTCTCTCTCTCTCTCTCTCTCTCTCTCTCTCTCTCTCTCTCGTTGGTTTTGTAACCACACAGCTGCGGTGTGGGTATTGAGTCATGAAATTAGAAACACATTTCAACATGGGAATAAAATGAGGACTTTCCATTTTTATTTATGGGGGAGCTGTAATTACAGTTAAAATTGCACTAAATGCATTAACATGTTTACTGTATTGATTCTAAATAACCCGAGCAATAGTCACAGGCACAAGGGCAGAAACATGCAATAGAACTTGGAGTTTTTCAGACAAATGGGGTCACGGGAAAGTGGTTGAAAATACACTGGAATTGCAGTTAATCATGGAATTCACCCCAGATCTGCCTCGTCGTATTCCAGTAGTATGACAGTGGAGACCCCATTCTCTGCAGCTTGGAGCCCATTCTAACCCCAGTGTGTCACCCTGAAGACACCCCATCCAGCAGAGCCATCAGCAGAGCGCAGCATCACCAGCAATGCAAACAGGAGCTGCACAGCACAGTGATCCCCACAGCACACTGCCTGCCTGCCTGTCTGTCTGGTACCAATGTAGCACAGAGGCAATGCCCAGAAAATGTGGTTCATATTCCATTGTGATTCCTTGAATTAAATGCAGACTGATCCACATTGTGCACACCAAACTAGAAGGAAACTCTACAGTGTGGAGCGGGGTTCTTTTTCCTATAGACCTTTATACAGCTCTGCAGCGTTGAGTGGAGTTCTCTTTCCTATAGACCTCTATACAGCTCTGCAGTGTTGAGTTCTCTTTCCTATAGACCTCTATACAGCTCTGCAGGGTTGAGTTCTCTTTCCTATAGACCTCTATACAGCTCTGCAGTGTTGAGTTCTATTTCCTATAGACCTCTATACACCTCTGCAGTGTTGAGTTCTCTTTCCTATAGACCTCTATACAGCTCTGCAATGTTGAGTTCTCTTTCCTATAGACCTCTATACAGCTCTGCAGTGTTGAGTTCTCTTTCCTATAGACCTCTATACAGCTCTGCAGTGTTGAGAGTGGAGTTCTCTTTCCTATAGACCTCTATACAGCTCTGCAGTGTTGAGAGTGGAGTTCTCTTTCCTGTAGACCTCTATACAGCTCTGCAGGGTTGAGTTCTCTTTCCTATAGACCTCTATACAGCTCTGCAGTGTTGAGTTCTATTTCCTATAGACCTCTATACACCTCTGCAGTGTTGAGTTCTCTTTCCTATAGACCTCTATACAGCTCTGCAATGTTGAGTTCTCTTTCCTATAGACCTCTATACAGCTCTGCAGTGTTGAGTTCTATTTCCTATAGACCTCTATACAGCTCTGCAGTGTTGAGTGGAGTTCTCTTTCCTATAGACCTCTATACAGCTCTGCAGTGTGGAGAGTGGAGTTCTCTTTTCTATAGACCTCTATACAGCTCTGCAGTGTTGAGAGTGGAGTTCTCTTTCCTGTAGACCTCTATACAGCTCTGCAGTGTTGAGTTCTCTTTCCTATAGACCTCTATACAGCTCTGCAGTGTTGAGTTCTATTTCCTATAGACCTCTATACAGCTCTGCAGTGTTGAGTGGAGTTCTCTTTCCTATAGATCTCTATACAGCTCTGCAGTGTTGAGTTCTATTTCCTATAGACCTCTATACAGCTCTGCAGTGTTGAGTTCTCTTTCCTATAGACCTCTATACAGCTCTGCAGTGTTGAGTTCTATTTCCTATAGACCTCTATACAGCTCTGCAGTGTTGAGTTCTCTTTCCTGTAGACCTCTATACAGCTCTGCAGTGTTGAGTGGAGTTCTCTTTCCTATAGACCTCTATACAGCTCTGCAGTGTTGAGTTCTCTTTCCTATAGACCTCTATACAGCTCTGCAGTGTTGAGATCTTTTTCCTATAGACCTCTATACAGCTCTGCAGTGTTGAGTGGAGTTCTCTTTCCTATAGATCTGTATACAGCTCTGCAGTGTTGAGTTCTATTTCCTATAGACCTTTATACAGCTCTGCAGTGTTGAGTGGAGTTCTCTTTCCTATAGATCTCTATACAGCTCTGCAGTGTTGAGTTCTATTTCCTATAGACCTCTATACAGCTCTGCAGTGTTGAGTTCTCTTTCCTGTAGACCTCTATACAGCTCTGCAGTGTTGAGTTCTCTTTCCTATAGACCTCTATACAGCTCTGCAGTGTTGAGTTCTCTTTCCTATAGACCTCTATACAGCTCTGCAGTGTTGAGTTCTCTTTCCTATAGACCTCTATACAGCTTTGCAGTGTTGAGTTCTCTTTCCTATAGACCTCTATACAGCTCTGCAGTGTTGTTCTCTTTCCTGTAGACCTCTATACAGCTCTGCAGTGTTGAGTTCTCTTTCCTGTAGACCTCTATACAGCTCTGCAGTGTTGTTCTCTTTCCTGTAGACCTCTATACAGCTCTGCAGTGTTGTTCTCTTTCCTGTAGACCTCTATACAGCTCTGCAGTGTTGTTCTCTTTCCTGTAGACCTCTATACAGCTCTGCAGTGTTGTTCTCTTTCCTGTAGACCTCTATACAGCTCTGCAGTGTTGAGTTCTCTTTCCTGTAGACCTCTATACAGCTCTGCAGTGTTGTTCTCTTTCCTGTAGACCTCTATACAGCTCTGCAGTGTTGTTCTCTTTCCTGTAGACCTCTATACAGCTCTGCAGTGTTGTTCTCTTTCCTGTAGACCTCTATACAGCTCTGCATGTAGACCCTGTACAGTGTTGAGTGGAATTCCCTCGATTTGTATTTTGTACGAGCAGGCGGTTGTTTTTGTGTTTCTCCACTCCTCGCACCCCCTCCCTCTCTGCCTCTCTCCCCCTCTCCCTCTCCCTTTTTCCACACAAAGCTGTTTTTCATAAACTTCAGCCTGGAATAGCACTCCCTGGGGTCTGTGGTGTAACACTGGACTTTTCTGAGAGGCTGCCAAACAGATGCTGTGTTTTGGACTTTCACCAGAAGATCCTTCACGCTTTCTGTCCCCCAAAAGATCATTTTTTTGGGTCAGTCAGTCGTTTAATGAAATAACCGCTCTACTGTACAATTTTTTCCTTTTTTTTTTTTTCGTTGTTGATTACAGACAACTGCAGAATTCCCGGAAAGTAATCAATGCGTAAGCTGTGTATGTCTTTACTCACAAATTGATTCCAGTTCCATAGCGTCATGTTTTCTGTTTATCCCAAGAGTAGTGAGTCATTTACTTGTGATGATCGATTTCATGAAGTCCTTTTTGATTTTCATAAGAAAAATAATTATTACGCAAATTCATGTTCTATTTGTATGCTGAACTTCTCGTAAGACATGTAATAGGTGGTGCGTTTATCTCATTTCTACAAGGATTTCCACCTGTAGGAAAAGCCCTGGTAATGATACTGTGGTATTCCTGCCCTTTGCCTCCATGGGGAGTCTCTTTCACAGCTCGCAGTCTAGCTGAGAGAGAGAGAGAGAGAGAGGGAGAGAGAGAGGGGCTGTAAACATCTGCTTGAGAAGGATACAGTGCGCTTGTGTGACCCGTATTGCAGGTGCTGGTAAAAACAGTCTAGTCTATCCTCAAGATAAACCCCCTGTGAGACAAATAACTGGATGAGCACCCTTTCTCTTAGGGGGTGAGGGAGGGAGCAGCTCAGTCTCTGTGCCTCAAGCCTGCCCTGCCCTGGAGGGAGCACCCTTTCTCTTAGGGGGTGAGGGAGGGAGCAGCTCAGTCTCCGTGCCTCAAGCCTGCCCTGGACTGGAGGGAGCACCCTTTCTCTTAGGGGGGTGAGGGAGGGAGGGGGCAGTTCAGTCTCCATGCCTCAGGCCTGCCCTGGACTGGAGGGAGCACCCTTTCTCTTAGGGGGGTGAGGGAGGGAGGGAGCAGTTCAGTCTCCGTGCCTCAAGCCTGCCCTGGACTGGAGGGAGCACCCTTTCTCTTAGGGGGTGAGGGAGGGAGGGAGCAGTTCAGTCTCCATGCCTCAAGCCTGCCCTGGACTGGAGGGAGCACCCTTTCTCTTAGGGGGTGAGGGAGGGAGCAGTTCAGTCTCCATGCTTCAAGCCTGCCCATTTTTTGACCTTTTGACCTAGACACAAATGGAACGTTTGCGTTCCTGCTGCGCCATGGTAACAACGGCTCAGCGTTCTTGTCAGATTTGTATTAAACTGCTTTGCAAACACACTGCATCAGATTGTGAATATATATATAAAGAGAAAACACCGCAGTGATAACACAAGAATAATACATCTATTATTATTATTATTATTATTATTATTATTATTATTATTATTATTATTATTATTATTATTATATTAGTTCTAAAGGGTGATGCAAAACTTTTGACCTTAGCTTTGTCAATGTATTAGTTAAACATTCATAAAACTTAACCAAAATGCACGCCTAGCAGCTTATTAAATAGCTAAATATTTTCATATGTTATATGAATAGATTCATATTTTTGTAAGCCAAGATATATTTAATTTTTTTCTGAAAACATCCAGATTGAAAACTATCATTAGTTTAAATAAAGGGGTCACAAATGGAGATTAGATAAAGGGGCATTCAGAACAGAAAATAGGAGGCACTTTTTTACACAGAGAATTGTGAGGGTCTGGAACCAACTCCCCAGTAATGTTGTTGAAGCTGACACCCTGGGATCCTTCAAGAAGCTGCTTGATGAGATTCTGGGATCAATAAGCTACTAACAACCAAACGAGCAAGATGGGCAGAATGGCCTCCTCTCGTTAGTAAACTTTCTTATGTTCTTATTTATTAGAGCGTGGAATATTGAAAACACTATTAGCCAACTATTCTTGCCTTACAAGTTACAAGTTTTACGAGTTGGGTGGGGCAAAACGGCCCTGTTGAAAACACTGATAATGCATACGATTTAAAAAGGACTTCAAATATGTTTTTAAACTACTGTCACCTGTGTTGAATACAGTAGTGATTTAAAAAAACAAAACAGTTAGTGCAAATACTACTAGAAAACAATGAAATGACATTGTAAGACATTTTGAATGTGTTTTTATTTGTAGGGCTCTGCTTGCTGTTTTAGGTGTTTTCTGAATTCGATCTCACAAGATAAAAACAGGAGGCCTGTTTTGTGCTTGATTTTATGGGGGTTGTGCAGCTCCAACCTTTGTGTTTAAGACCTGTCGTCGATGGAATATTAGGAGAGACAGTAAAATTATACGACCTCTCTTTAAAGCCAATGGAAACACTTGACGCTCCTGGCTTTCGATTCGGTTTATTGCATTTGGGACACCAACAGAAAAACTAAGAAAAAAAAATAAAGAAAAAGGTGTGAGAACTTCTGGCTTGATCATTTTTCAGAAAGTCTGCTTTTGGAAGGGGTTCGTTTTTCAGTCGCTGTGAAAAGACCCACTGAATGAAAATAGCTTTCCTTTAATTTTTATAAGGGTGTCGAAAATCAACAGAAAGTAATGAAACACTTTTACAATGACTCTCAAGCTACAGCCAGCAGCTGGCCAAAATAATGAAAAGCAAGGTGTGTCACTCTGCATTGATTTTATAAGCCTGTTACTCTAATTGAGGGAGTCCAGCAGGTTTCGGATTCTAGACAGGTTTGGTGTGGCCGCAGGTCACAGGAGATTCCACGCTGTCGTGAGCCTTTGCTAGCTATGTGGTCCAGTGGTTAAAGAAAAGGGCTTGTAACCAGGAGGTCCCCGGGTTCAAATCCCACCTCAGCCACTGACTCACTGTGTGACCCTGAGCAAGTCACTTCACCTCCTTGTGCTCCGTCTTTCGGGTGAGACGTAATTGTAAGTGACTCTGCAGCTGATGCATAGTTCACACATCCTAGTCTCTGTAAGTCGCCTTGGATAAAGGCGTCTGCTAAATAAACACATAATAATATTCACTAAACTATACGATCCATTTAAAGGATTAGAGGCTGCTAATCGTACTTGAACTGGAGCACTCAAGTCCTGTTAATAAGGGGATGTTTAGTGTGTCAATGTATCAAACGACCCCAAGCTAGAGCATGTTTCATGTGTACTTGTGACATTTGTATTAATATGTGGCAGAATTTATTTATTCGGACTGTATTTAGCTTTGCCTCTGATCTCCTGGGCCGCTGGGATCGTGACAGTGTAATCACAGGGAGACACAGCGATTGTTTTTCCTTTGCTATGAGTCACTGAGCTGGGTCCAGCCTCTCGCTCACATTCAGTGTTTGCTGTGCTTATCGATCAGTCCCTTTCAGATGTCACGGTCCTCTGCAGCTGCCGTCCTCACCCGTCTCTCACAATTCAATTCCAGATGCCAGCTGCATTGGCCTATTTTTGCTGCTTTTTGTTTTAAGGTCAACTAATTCATAGCAAACTACTTCTGGGCCTTTTGTGCCCTACTCAAACTGTGTGTGTTTGTGTGTCTGTGTCTGTCTGTGTGTGTGTTTGTCTGTCTGTGTGTCTGTGTGTGTGTGTGTGTCAGTGTGTGTGTGTGTGTCTGTGTCTGTGTCTGTGTGTTTGTGTGTGTGTGTGTGTGTGTGTGTGTGTGTGTGTGTGTGTGTGTGTGTGCATGCATTGCATATAGAGATTTCTAAACCAAATGAACGATGGCTGGCTTAAACTCTTCATAACAGAAGAAAGCTGAGAAAATCAATGGCTGGCACGCACACAAGCGGGCAGAGAGAGAGAGAGGGAGTGAGAGAGAGAGAGAGAGCGAGAGAGAAAGGGAGAAAGGGATGGCCGCCATCTAGCAAGCTGCAGTCAGGCTCCCTTCTCTCTCGCTCCCTCTCTTCTGTCTTCCGCAAACCTAAAATGGCGGCGGTCCTGGGCTCCGAAATGATCGGAGAGAGCCAAACCTTCTGAACCGTGCCAAGGAAGAAACAGCACCGTGCTCCCTTAACAACAAGCACACCCAGCCAGGCCTCGCCAGGGCTCTGCACTGCACCTCCACTTCAGAGAGCATTACTGTCACTATTAGGGTTATTAGTGGGGTTATTATTGTTAGGGTTCATAGCAAAAGAAAAGCCTGAGGAATCGATGTACTTCAGGAAGTAAACCAGATTTAAAGGGTTTGAAATGTATCCCCCGGTAACCGTTTCACCCCATTTCTTAACTTTTCCAATCTCTGGAGGCCTGCATTCCAAATTGCATAACAAACACAAAATGTCATTGAGGGAGGGAGTGATCAGGTCAGGTCTGAGGTCTCTCTCTCTCTCACTCGCTCTCTCGCTCTTGCTGTCGCTCTCTCTCTCCTCACTCGCACTATCTCTATCTCTCCTCACTCTCTCTCCTCTCTCTCCTCACTCTCTCTCTCGCTCTCCTCTCTCTCTCTCCTCTCTCGCTCTCCCTCTCGCTCTCCTCACTCTCTCTCCTCTCTCGCTCTCACTGTCCTCTCTCGCTCTCTCTCCTCTCTCGCTCTCTCTCTCGCTCTCTCACTCTCCTCTCTCTCTCTCTCTCTCTCTCTCTCTCTCTCTCTCTCTCTCTCTCTCTCTCTCTCTCTCTCTCTCTCTCCTCTCTCTCGCTCTCGCTCTCTCTCAAGGACATTTTGAGTCTTGTATAGAGTCAGGACGTATGTGTATTTGTAAACCACTATTTCATTCATTCTATTAGATACTGTTTATACAATTGCCATTTAATGGGCCACTCATCCGTGATGTCAAATCAATTTTCCTACTTTGTATCAGCTTTATTAAATCCATTTTTAGGTGTTCATATCTTTCAGAAACTAGCACAAAAAAAAAACCTGGCATCCTGGGGTTGCAGGTCCCACGGTCGGACTGCGGACCTCTCAGCAATAAACGATGCATTGAGACCACTTTTATATTGAACAGCAGGAAATGTGTCAACTCTTCTATACTGGAAGCAAGCCTGTTGGTAGCATTATAAACACTTGAGTGTTGTTTGCATTGAGACAATGGGGTTGTTACTGGATAGAGAGCTGCAGGAGGCTGTGAATAGGGTGCCAGGGATCCAGCAGGGATTGTGTCATTGAGGCACACCTAAAAGCCATGCCAGTCAAAAAGCAATCGATTCGGTGTTGCAGATAATATAGCGAGCGAGGTAAGCTCGCCTTTAAAATACTAAGAATTTATTGTGATGCATATTTGATGCCGAATGATAATGGGGTGGTTATTTGTGTGTTGGCAGTGGTCCATTATAGTGTTAAGTCCTGGTTTTGCTTGGGGTGGGTATCGGGGTATTAAACACAAGGCTGCGGGAGCTCTATCAGTGAGAGATTCTGTTGTCTAGCCTTCTTAATCGCGCTGTGCCACACTGTGAACTTTGCCCTGGGCTCTTGGCAAGGCTGGGCGCTATTTACACTGCGACGTTGGCACCCGCCCTCCATCAGCTCAAACCTCATTGGCTTGTCTTCTAAGCGCACACACACAGACACACACACACACACACGTACCAGCTTGAGAAATAAGCAGAGTTAATGCGCTGTCGACACACGCAGGCACTTACAGTGACACCCAGTGTCCGTGCAGCATTAATCCAGCCTCCTGTTTCAAGTGCAGGTTCAGTAGCTAACACAACCATTCTGTCTACCTGTCTAGGTGTCACATGTGCAGTTTTGAACAAGATAGATGTTCAAGTAAGCGTGTTTTTTTTTTATTTTGGTACTACACTAGGTTAAAGAAATCTGTTTGCAAGCCGTGCTTTCGGTTAGTGTCGAACTTCCTTAGTCACCTGGAGGGTGACATTGTCCCCACCCCTTCACTGTCATTAACCAATCGGCTGCTTCTCCTGCGGACTGACGTGCTTGCAGCCAATAACATGGTTTGACCCCCAAAGACACTAATGATGTGAAATGACCAAGGAGTGAAACAGCAAGAGACTTTCTGAAAACAAGGCAAGCAAACTGAGAACTTTCTTTATCCCAGTGTAGCACGAGATGTGTTTAAAAAAATACAAAAAAAAATCAAATCCCCGTGTTTCTTTTGAAAGCGCACATGTGAGACCTGCGTAGCGAACATGCATAAGAGATAAGATTCATGGCGTTGTTCTGTTAGCGTCAAACTCTTCTTATAACTAACAAGTAATCAAAAAAATAACTTGTAGCTATGCAAATGCTACACTAAAACTATATTTCTTTTATTTATGTATTTATTTAATTAGTTAAACTGGTTTATTAAGAGATCACAAAATATGATTGGCATTTGTAATATCACAGGACCAACATGCTGTTTAACACATCAGCGCCTCCAGCGGCTAAACCTTGTAAGGACAGCGTCCTCGGTGTTTTCTGTCGGCGCGCTGTGATTGGTTGACCTCCAGAGAGGTGAGAGTTCGAACAGCATGCCAGATCTCGGCGTCTCCAGACCCCTCCCCCTCTCTGCCAGCCTGGGCTCGAGCGACAGCCCCTGCCAAGTTATTCTTCAGTCTGTTTTTCTTGTTGGCAGCGTGCCGTGTTCCCACAGCTCCCTCTTCACTGATACTCTCTGGCACTGTCCAGTCTCCCCGTCGTCACATGAGAACACTCACTAGAGCTCAGTGCGGACTCCAGCACAGCCAGGCTGTGTGAGAGCAAGGCTGGGAAAGCCCCTGAGTGGGGCAGCATGGCTGGGACCCCGCGAGGCAGTCGCTACACAGGCTTCCTTCATCATGCGTTCATTCATGACTGTACGGGCTTTGCATCCCCCTATAGAATGAACACATTGTGCCTTATGAAGTCGAATGAAACCTGCTGAATAATGTGACCTTAACATATTGAATTACACACCGCTTTGTCATGAAAAAACAATTGAAAAATGTGACATCTGCATTGTGTTCATGTATTTTATTTATTTATTTTTAAATAATGCCTCAATCCTAAAATTCTAGGTGTTGCGAAACTTTTGGCCACAGCTGTACATGCACAGTCTAAAAGGTGATTTATTGCAGTATGCTGTGAGCCTGAAAATTAACCGTTTAGAAACAGCGCGTCAATTGAAATCAGAAACGCCGTTACAAGAAGACCAGTTTTTATTAAAAATCAGAGCAGCATGTGCTTATGTAAAATTTACCAGCATACTGACAAGAACAGGAACAAATGGGCACGTACTGTGTACTTAATACTATGCAAACACCAAGACGACCCCTGTGTTTAAATTCGAAATGTTTCCACTAGTGTTGAAATGTTTCTCCTAAACTATTAGCACGCCTCATACCGTTGGGTGTTTTTAACAGCACAAAGCGTCTACAGTTTTTGCTTCTGCTGCAGTGCAGCGTTTATTTCCATGGTTCTTGCGAAGCCTGCATGTTTGCGTTGCCCCCACAGGCTGCTAAAGCACCAGGTGGTGCAGCGATCTCATGCCCCCGCTGTGCCACCTAGCACTGGTATTCATTAATGTGTGGCGCGGGCCTCGGCAATAAAGCAAAACCTAGACGACTTCATTTATTATTATTATTATTTATTTCTTAGCAGACGCCCTTATCCAGGGCGACTTACAATTGTAAGCAAATACATTTCAAGTGTTACAGTACAGGTAATACAATAAGAGCAAGATAAATACAATGACAAGTTCAAGCAAGTACAAGTGTGACAAAATACAATTCAATACAGCAGATAAGTGACAGTGATAGTTACATCAAGATATGATTAAATACCAAATACTACAGTTTAAACATATGGCAGGTTACAGTACCCTGAAGTATAGGATTAAATGCAGTAAAGTAGGGGGCAGGTAAGAGTAAGTAAAGCAAATTTAAGGAAGGGTGAAAGTGTCCCAGGGGGGAAACAGAGGAGTTCTACAGGTGCTGTCTGAAGAGGTGAGTCTTAAGGAGGCGCCGGAATGTGGTCAGGGACTGGGCGGTCCTGACATCATTTCGTCAGGCTGGCGCTGATGTAAATAAAGGTATACTTATACTAAAGCGATATTTCTTCATTTATTTCTTGTGGGAGTTTTTTTTTTCTTTTTTTTCTGCAAAATATAATGAGGGTTTCTTCTTAAAGGGATGTTCTGAAGACCTAAATAGTCTGGCAAAAATCAATTCACCTTAAGGTGTGCCTTTCTCTTAGGGGGTGAGGGAGGGAGCAGTTCAGTCTCCATGCCTCAAGCCTGCCCTGGACTGGACTGGAGGGAGCACCCTTTCTCTTAGGGGGGTGAGGGAGGGAGCAGTTCAGTCTCCATGCCTCAAGCCTGCCCTGGACTGGACTAGAGGGAGCACCCTTTCTCTTAGGGGGGTGAGGGAGGGAGCAGTTCAGTCTCCATGCCTCAAGCCTGCCCTGGACTGGACTGGAGGGAGCACCCTTTCTCTTAGGGGGGTGAGGGAGGGAGCAGTTCAGTCTCCATGCCTCAAGCCTGCCCTGGACTGGACTGGAGGGAGCACCCTTTCTCTTAGGGGGGTGAGGGAGGGAGCAGTTCAGTCTCCGTGCCTCAAGCCTGCCCTGGACTGGACTGGAGGGAGCACCCTTTCTCTTAGGGGGGTGAGGGAGGGAGCAGTTCAGTCTCCACTCCTCAAGCTGCCAGAAACTACGAAAAATGTGAAGCTACTTCCTCTTCAAGACAATATTTCAAGAGAAAATACTCCAGGTATTAATAGCCCACCGCCCAGGAATTGCAACCACTTCATGACGAACGACGAGATTCAGATATTGCTGGAGCAGTCTTGTTTTGCCAGCTGTAATACACCCCTCCCAGGCATATCTGTGAACTGGTAAAGCCAGTTTCGACGCCTCCCTGTTTGCGAGGCCTTGGAAGACACTACCGTCTGCAAACAGTTTCGGGCAACAAAAAACTAAAACTTGTTGCCTTAAACAACCTCTTAATCCCACTTTATCCCACAAGAGCGAGCGTCTCGCTGTGCGATTGGCTTGCTAGCCGAGGGGAGGAAGTGTTTTTCACCGGCTGCCCTGTAAATCAAGTCTCGCTGCTGTGGAAGTGCACAGCAAAGCCAGGCTCTGGCAGGTTTATTTAGCTCAAGGGGAAACAGCAATGAATGGTGTTATATAACAGGCCTCACAGACCTGTGTCCTGGTTTGACCTGCGTGGAAAGTTGACTCATATACATTTCCTATATGGAGCTGCAGATACATTGCTCTCTGTGCAGTCTTGGCAGCCTTCCAGATGGGCAAAGAGCTATCTGAAGGCGGTCTGTCATCGCCTGCAGATTGTCTGTGATCTGCGTGTGAGGGAGGATTCAAAAGTGGCACAGGCGGCTGAGCCTTTTTTACTGGCTTCCTGGCCCCTTTGACCCCCAGCGGCCTGGGTTCGAAGCTCAGAGGCCTATAATTTTGACGGCCAGGAATGGAAGTCGCAATAGAAGTTCTGCCTTTAATGGAACTAGCGTAGGGTTGCAGATACTGTCTTTTGCCCCATTATTTATTTATTTTTTTCCTCCCCATGTGTATCAAATCCTATGCAGGCCCTGGTCATTTTTTAAGGTCGTTTTCTCAACTTTGCATCCCTTTTTTTTTTTTTAAAACAACTTCAGCGTTCGATATGTTATTAAAGATGGTATTCTCGTTAAAAACAATGGAGGCAAATCAGAAAACGAAACGAGCTTAAGAAAAGTAAAATTGCATAGGATTCGGGGGAAAAAAATGAAGACTAGACTTCGTCAAGGTGCCTTTTTGGGCTTAAAAAAAAACTGTTCTTTTAAGGTGTATTGTTTATTTACGTGTGTGCATTTATCTCACAGCACCACCTGGTGGCTCCGCTTGGTAATTACACTGCTGTTTGTATTTATAGAGAATGTAAAGCAATGGGATCCCTGGGTATTGTCAGCATTCACAACATTATCACTGGTTCCTTTGTTCTTGTGCTGGAGTCGCCCCAGGTTAGTTTAAAATGCTGCTTTACTGTTTATTCCTAAAATGAAATAAAATCGCACAAACTAAACAACTATAAATAAATAAATAAATAAATAAATAAATAAATAACAGTAAAAGTAGAAATTACTGTTCCAGTTCCATAGCTATTTTTTTAAATTTCTGTGCCGTCGGTGTTTTTAAAGTGAATGTGGACATCGTTTTGGAAAGCACTCGCTGCTTTGTTCTCTCGGAGTTTACAGAGGCTTTATGCCGAGTTGGGTTCAAGTGGACTGGATTGATTTGAAGAGGATTCTGTTCAATTGTAAGTTAATTGATGGTGTTAAAAGACCTCCTTCATAGAAGAGATGTCACCTCAGCCTATTGAGGCAAGGGGGTCGTGAAACCGCACAGCTCTGACAACTGGAACTGTTTGAAAATGATTGCTGTCATCATAAGAGAGACACTTAACACGAGAGCTGTCCGTTTCATTATCACACAAAGCAAGGCTGCACACAGGAGCTACTATTAAGCGTAAGAAAGAGTGCTTGTGTGTTTTTTGAGCCGCATGTTCTAGGACTGCTGTCTTTGCCGACTCGTTATTTAGCGGCGCTCCGTGATTTTGTGTGAATTTGAATGAAGCGAGTTTCTGTGTTGCTGTCCTGAGAGGGGCCCCCTCGGAGCGACAGGGTTAAAGACTGCCAATGCCATGAGCCCATGCCAGCTCTCTTACCCGCTGCCAGTCCCCAGGGCCCCTGAGAGGCTGGCACAGCCCTGGCACACAGGCGGCACACAGACGGGCACACAGATGGGCAGCAGCCTGCCGACAGCTTAACCAGCCACCTGCCCCCCCAGAGCAGATCTGGCAGAGAGAACGAGAGGGAGGAGGAGGAGGAGGAGGAGGAGGAGGAGGAGGGGAAGGGGAAGGGAGGGCTTTAGGACCCAGTGGAGGCCTCGGGGACTGCCAGGGAGCAACCCCATCTGACGACAAGAAGAAGAAAATGTGAGAAACTTGCCATGTGTAGCACAGACTTGTGTGTAAACAGGCTGAGCCTCACAGCGCAGGTTGGTTTGTGTTGTCGGAGTGAAAGTGACCTACAGCACAGACGTGATTAGGCACCAGCAAGCAATCCTACAATGATTCTTATTTTCAAATTTATTATGGATAATGATGTTAGGATTATTATTCATAGCAATAGTATCAGGATTGTGCATGTATATGGAAGCCCCTGTCTGTGCATGTGTACATACACACCTGTATTTCAGTTGCATTTTTACAAAGTGCACAGCGCATGTAGGTCAAGGTACTTTCCTTTTTAATATAGCTCTGATTTTTAACTTACTGTTTTAGTGCAGACGGGAGTCAGACCCCTGTATTATCAGCCCTGCCTGCTCTGTAGTGGAGACGGGAGTCAAACCCCTGTATTATCAGCCCTGCCTGCTCTGTAGTGGAGACGGGAGTCAGACCCCTGTATTATCAGCCCTGCCTGCTCTGTAGTGCAGACGGGAGTCAGACCCCTGTATTATCAGCCCTCTGCTCTGTAGTGGAGACGGGAGTCAAACCCCTGTATTATCAGCCCTCTGCTCTGTAGTGGAGACAGGAGTCAGACCCCTGTATTATCAGCCCTCTGCTCTGTAGTGGAGACGGGAGTCAGACCCCTGTATTATCAGCCCTGCCTGCTCTGTAGTGCAGACGGGAGTCAGACCCCTGTATTATCAGCCCTCTGCTCTGTAGTGCAGACGGGAGTCAGACCCCTGTATTATCAGCCCTGCCTGCTCTGTAGTGGAGACGGGAGTCAGACCCCTGTATTATCAGCCCTCTGCTCTGTAGTGCAGACGGGAGTCAGACCCCTGTATTATCAGCCCTGCCTGCTCTGTAGTGCAGACGGGAGTCAGACCCCTGTATTATCAGCCCTGCCTGCTCTGTAGTGCAGACGGGAGTCAGACCCCTGTATTATCAGCCCTCTGCTCTGTAGTGCAGACGGGAGTCAGACCCCTGTATTATCAGCCCTCTGCTCTGTAGTGGAGACGGGAGTCAGACCCCTGTATTATCAGCCCTGCCTGCTCTGTAGCTGTCTGGATGGATCAGTGGCTGTGTTTGCCTGCAGTGACTCGTCTCCCTGCTGGAACGAATGGAGCTCTGGATAACACAGCACTCCCTCCCCACTGAGTCTCACTTAAGAGGTTTATCAGTGTTACTAAACATTCGGTCCTTTTTATAATGCCTAATGCGCTTAAAAAAAAAACTCTAATCCCTCTGCTCTACCGCACAGATGTTCGCTGAGCCTTCTTTTAAATAGAAACATTAGATTTATTTTTTTCAATTTTATTAGACTTTTTTTTTTTTAATGAATAACTGAACAGGATATTTAATCGTGCACGGTTTGTACATTTAAAGCAGAATTAGCTTTAAATCATATTGAAGTCTATCTCCCTTATTTCAGGATGTTAATTCATGAATCTGAGAAGAGCTTTTACTCTGGGTCTATGGATAAATGAATCATCCCATCTATGATCGATTTAATCGATTAATTGCACCTGGTTGCTAGTGATATGACATTGTATTGTAGTGCTGTTTTATGTAGGTGAGCTGAAAAGAAATGTCGTTCGTTGAGGGCTATTTTATTTTAGTTAGCTATTGACGTGTTTGTGACGGTCAGGCTAAAGGGATCAGAGGCACAGCTACGACATGCTGAGGGGGGTTGTTAAGTGCCATGGGCTTCACAAATATATATTAACTTACATTTCAATTGAATTAGAAATCGGGAAATGACTAATTCTGCCCCGTGTGAGAGAAAGAAAGAGTGTGGGAGAGGGGGAGAGGGGGAGCTGCTTAGAGTTCAGTCTCAATCCAGGGTGTTAAAGCAAGATTTAGGGGGATTATCGCGATTATTTTTAACATATGGGTGTCATAACCACTGTAAGTGCGTGTGTGTGTGTCGCATCCCAGCAGCACGGCAGCGGGCTTTGTGGGGTTAACGAAAGACAGCGTGAACAGCAGAGACATAAATTAATACGTCAATCAATCAATCAATCAGTAAACAAGTAAATAAGCAGATCAGTGCAGCACACAGTGAAACAAGGCGCGCTCTGTGTGTGAGCTGGCACGGGCTGCTGTGCGGAGAGGGTGCAGAGCACAGATAAGAGAAGGATTGTGGCTCTTTATTCAGCTGTCTGCTTTTTGATAAGGTGCTGTTTGTGTGATTAAATAAAAACAGTGTCAATGATTGAAGATCCGTGCCAAAGCTACTGGGGAGTCTAAAAGGGTTGCCGACTCTAGCAATGTTTTAATTTCCATTCTTCGAAGGAATTTAAAACGCTCTCAGCCAATCAGAGCTGCGGGGTTTCATGAAGGATCTTGCCGCTTCTCAAACCCTGATTTTTTACACCGTGTTTTCACAGCGTTCTTTGAAGGAATGGGATTTGGAATTGAAGTGAAAAGACAGGAGCTGACCCCTGACCCTGGTTACACAGTAAACAGCTTCAGAATTAATTTGCTTCAGTTTTTTTTCCCCCTGATGTTTCTTCTCATTTGGAGTGGTTCTGGTTGCAGTGACTCAGATATCGTCTGAGTTCAGGAGCTGCCACAGACATGTGTAACACAGGCTAGATCAGCAACAGTGTCTATTTCCAAGTGCCAGCGCCATCTAGTGGTCCTCCACTTTGTTTTGCTGGCAATACCCTGCTTGTGCACTAGATGGAGCTAGTGCTTACTAGTATAAAGACACTTTGACAGACCCAGGCAAAATCTAACGGTGTACTTCATTTTCACCAGTGATCTGAGATGGCTGCCATATTGGGGGTCATGAGACATTCTCTCTCCTCTACCCTCTGCTCTCTCTCTCTCTCCTCTCCCATTCCCTCTCCCCTCTCTCCTCTCCCATTCCCTCTTCCCCCCCTCTCCCCTCTGCTCTCTCTCCTCTCCCATTCCCTCTCCCCTCTCCCATTCCCTCTTCCCTCCCCTCTCCCCTCTGCTCTCTCTCTCCTCTCCTCTCCTCTCCCATTCCCTCTCCCCTCTCTCCTCTCCCATTCCCTCTTCCCTCCCCTCTCCCCTCTGCTCTCTCTCCTCTCCCATTCCCTCTCCCCTCTTCCATTCCCTCTCCTCTCCTCTCCCCTCCCCTCTCCTCTGCTCTCTCCTCTCTCCTCTCCCATTCCCTCTCCTCTCTCCCATCCCCTCCCCTCTCCCCTCCTCTCTCCTCACCCCTCTCCCCTCGCCCGTCTCTCCTCTCCTCTCCCCTCCCTTCTCTCCTCACCCCTCTCTCCTCACCCCTCTCTCCTCTCCTCTCCTCTCCCCTCGCCCCTCTCCCCTTTCTGTCTTCTCTGTGTTAGTGTGTTCCTGAGAGCTGGCTGGGTTCAGAGCTCACTCTATCTGCCTGTCAGCTTGCAGGAATGCAAGGGTTCCGCCAAACACTAAGATGGCTGCCAAGCACTAAGATGGCTGCCAGGATTCCACAGAGAGAGAGAGAGATTGAATGTGAGAGAGACGGACGGCAGTGGCGAGTGAGAGAGAGAGAGGGAGAGGTGGGGTTCCCCAGTGTCCCCTCCACAGTTTGAAAAGGGGGACTGTTAGCGGCCGGGGTCCGCAATGAAAACCAAATGCAGCTTTTGTAATCAAGGCTTCAAACCTGCAATTAAGTACATTATTAAAATTATCAAGAGCCCGGAGTTTGGGAGAGTCTGCGTTTCAAACCCAGGACAGCGTGCAGGGAGAGCCTGTGTTTCAAACCCAGGGCAGCGTGCAGGGAGAGTCTGCGTTTCAAACCCAGGACAGGGTGCAGGGAGAGTCTGCGTTTCAAACCCAGGACAGGGTGCAGGGAGAGTCTGCGTTTCAAACCCAGGACAGCGTGCAGGGAGAGTCCGCGTTTCAAACCCAGGACAGCGTGCAGGGAGAGTCTGCGTTTCAAACCCAGGACAGGGTGCAGGGAGACTCTGTGTTTCAAACCCAGGACAGGGTGCAGGGAGAGTCCGCGTTTCAAACCCAGGACAGGGTGCAGGGAGAGTCTGCGTTTCAAACCCAGGACAGGGTGCCGGGAGAGTCCGCGTTTCAAACCCAGGACAGGGTGCCGGGAGAGTCCGCGTTTCAAACCCAGGACAGGGTGCCGGGAGAGTCTGCGTTTCAAACCCAGGACAGGGTGCCGGGAGAGTCCGCGTTTCAAACCCAGGACAGGGTGCAGGGAGAGTCCGCATTTCAAACCCAGGCTGTCCTGCTTTGTCAAAATGGTGCCTTTTCCCAAAAACTTGAGCTCACTAGTTATAATTTGGGAAACTACAGTCTAAAAGAGTGCATGATATTCACCATTTTAGGTTCTCAAAACTTTTTGCTATCAAAATTGCATCTGTGGAATATGTTAATTTTTTATGTGTGTGTGTTTTTGGTATACTGTTTTAATACACAAATACTTTAATACTGTTTTCATGAGCCATAATTGATCTGTTTTGTTTTGTTCAAGTGGACAAACGGCAAACGTTTTTGGCTAGTGCCTTCACAAAGCAAGCATCTTAACCGCTATGCAAAAGAGCCGGGCTCCTCTGCGTTCGTGGTAATAGAGCTTTTAACCTCCTCTCACCTTAGCGACAGGTGACACAATCCCTGACAGGTGTGAGTCACACAAGCCTGCCTAACAGACCCATGCATGCCAGCGCTGAGTCCAGAGCTGTGCAAACACTTTGCCAGTCTCGCACCCCTGTCCCAGGAGACTGGGCTGTGGACGTTTTGTTTTGAGTGATTCGCTGATCGATTTAATCACCCTGTTCGCCCTGCTGTGACTCGCGTAGCTAGCGACCCGGTATCGTTGACAGACTGAAGTTCTGCTGTTTTGCATTTGTCTTCTTGCTTGGTAATAATTTGCTGAATGCATGTATTATAAACACATCTCTTAATCACTCTATTCAGTGCCACTCTATTCAGGACAGGCCACTTTGTAACTGGAGCATTTGTAACTGGCATCGACCTGATATTGATATGATAACTCACTCTAATTTTGGGAGCAGTCTAAACGTAACGTATCAAATTACGGAAATACAGCGTGCGTTCGGATTTTTTCACAGAGAAATGTATTTTGGTACTTTTCTAAGCGGTGTAAAGTTAAACCAAGTCACTCCTGCTCAGAGCAGGGAGTAGGACAGGAGAGCATAAACAGAAGCCTAGTTATAAATGCCTATAGCAGGTGAAGTACTAGCCACCAAAACACAACATTCAAAGCACAGTGAGATTGTGTCCTATTAAAATAGGCTTCCCCAGGCTGTGAAGGTACAGGCCCTTGATGGGATGGTTACAAGACTTTTCTGCTCTCTGGTGTTTCCAGCGAGAGAGACGGTTCCCCCCACTTCTGGCACCCTGCTCTCTCCTTCTCACAGCCGGAGAGCTGAGGTGATGGGGAGGAGGTGGGCTTCAGTTTACACAGTCTCAATCCACCGCTAACGAGGAGGCGTTAAACAGGTTTAGGGGTGAGAGGGAAGCGATACACGTTGGGAAATCACTGCATGACAAGGCACACTGTTTGCCTTGGACTGGGAGGGAGGGAAGCAGTGTGGCTCTAGTGGAGCTGAGGAGGGACTGGGAGGGAGGGAAGCAGTGTGGCTCTAGCGGAGCTGAGGAGGGACTGGGAGGGAGGGAAGCAGTGTGGCTCTAGCGGAGCTGAGGAGGGACTGGGAGGGAGGGAAGCAGTGTGGCTCTAGTGGAGCTGAGGAGGGACTGGGAGGGAGGGAAGCAGTGTGGCTCTAGCGGAGCTGAGGAGGGACTGGGAGGGAGGGAAGCAGTGTGGCTCTAGTGGAGCTGAGGAGGGACTGGGAGGGAGGGAAGCAGTGTGGCTCTAGTGGAGCTGAGGAGGGACTGGGAGGGAGGGAAGCAGTGTGGCTCTAGTGGAGCTGAGGAGGGACTGGGAGGGAGGGAAGCAGTGTGGCTCTAGTGGAGCTGAGGAGGGACTGGGAGGGAGGGAAGCAGTGTGGCTCTAGTGGAGCTGAGGAGGGACTGGGAGGGAGGGAAGCAGTGTGGCTCTAACGAGAGCTGACTCGGAGGTGGTGAATATGGCCGCAGGAGAAGCAGTGATCTCTAATCACGACGTCTTGTTGTTGTTTCAGAATCGGGACAATCAGAGACTACAAACCAGCAAGGAGACGCAGACATCAAGCCCCCCCCGAATGGTGAGTTCACTCTGTCACAGACCCTTGACTGCCGGGACGGCTTCCGGTGTTATTTCAAATGAAAATTGTGCCGGTTGACTGTTCCTGGGCTTGTGCTGATGGGCCTCCTCGCTTCTTTCAGGGCACTTGAATTTCCAGGACTGCTTTGTGACGTCCGGAGTGTGGAACGTGACAGAGCTGGTCAGAGTGTCTCAGAGTAAGTCTGCCCTTTGGAGGAGGGGTGCTGTGTTACAGCTCACACATCAACACAACACTGTCCAGTAACACCACCCTGAAGACGCTGCTGAGGTTAAATGACCTCAGAAGTGAAAGTTTAACAGATTGCGATTCCTAACGTAGTTGCAGACCCATGTTTGCTTGTACTGTTTGCTGAGAAATGTATTTCCCAGTTGATTTATGTATTTTGAAGAACGGAGCGCTGAGCAGATGAAAGGGATGTGTCAGGGACTGTGCAGAGAGAGCTCTGGACTGCACAGGCTGTTCTGTGCCATGCCAAGCTGTGCAGAACCTGTGCAGAACCTGTGCAAAGACCAAAGATGGTCAAACCACACTGGAACACAGAGGAACAGACAACAGCATATGTGATCAAGACTTCTAAAAGTTTTCCGTGGTAGTTTAGCAGCCCTTCCAGTGGTTTGTCATACCTCTCTGTGCTGTGCGAGGCTTCCACTGTACTTTATTACACTTAGCTGTGCTTTTGCGATGGGGAACTTCTAGAAGGGTTTTCTTCACTTATTTTAAATTCTAAAAAAGTGTCTCTTTGCTACAGTATGCTCAGATGGTTAAATGACGTATTAATTCAGTTTACTTGACTGTAAGTTTACTCATGACACAGACAGCGCCTTCAAACACTTTATGAGTTTGAATTCTGCTGCTCCGATCAAGTCGCTCTTTCGCTTTGAGTTCAGTTGTGTTGTGGAACCGTGACTGCCTGGCTTTTCAGCTCACACCCCAGTGCATTCTGGTAAGCGTAGTCCTGCCGAGACAGGTACCAGAATGCATTGCGTTGTGAGTTGAAAAGCCTAACCGGTCCGAGTGTAGAGGGAGTCGCATGGTATCCCTACCCACGGAGAGTATGGAGCTGTTCATGATTTGTAACTGTGATGTTTTTTTTTACTTGTTTTTGTTTTGTTTTTGTTTTTTTTTGCAGCGCCTGTTGCCACGGCGTCGGGTCCCAATTTCTCCCTGGCCGACCTGGACAGTCCGGGCTACTACAACATAAACCAGGTCGCACTGGGGCGACGCTCAATAACGTCCCCGCCATCCACCAGGTACGGAACACAGGTTCCACTCCGTGAGGTTTTCCTGTCCTGATTCCAGTAGAATGTGGGGCTGACAAACGTTTGCTCAAAGTTTAATAATGTAAGAAAAAATTGTAATACAATATGATGCATGCACCAGCCTGCTGGCTCCTGAGTGTTTAAATACTATTCTGAACTGGAGGTCATTGCTGAAGCCCAGGAGGAGCAAGGTGCAAACTGCAAGCCTTGGGTGATTTCAGCTGGCTGGTGCATACAGTGCAGTGTGAGCGGCACTAAAGACACTCCAGGGTCTGTCTGCTCTTCTCTTCCACACTGTCCTCAGCTCTGTCCCCCTGTCCTGCCTCTGTCTCTGCTTGCATCGCTGTGTGACTGCAGCCCCTGTGTCTCTCTTGCTTTGCAGATCAGTTGAAGTGGAGCTTTATTCCAGTCTGCCTCGGAGGTAGCTATCACTGCCATTAACCCTGCTTTTCCACACTGACAGCTAGACTAACCCAGGTTTCGATGTGCATGCTGCTGTAATGGACCCTGTGTTGTATTATTCACACCAATAAAAGGGATTTGCAGCTAATATAATAACATCAGTGTGATCTGGTACAAATGCCCAGGTTTCAAATGTGCTATATTAAACATGTGTTTTCAGTAATGGTATCTGCTACTACACTACGCTACATAAGTCCAATTGTTTTGTTATGCTTCCTTGGTCATTTCACAATTGTTTAAAAAAGTCACCTTCAAAAAAGGGAATGTTCGTGGAAAGTTGTCTGCCGTTAAAATATCATCCAGAACTAATCCATTCAACAGTGCTGAATATCATCCAGAACTAATCCATTCAACAGTGCTGAATATCATCCAGAACTAATCCATTCAACAGTGTAAATATCATCCAGAACTAATCCATTCAACAGTGCTGAATATCATCCAGAACTAATCCATTCAACAGTGTAAATATCATCCAGAACTAATCCATTCAACAGTGTAAATATCATCCAGAACTAATCCATTCAACAGTGTAAATATCATCCAGAACTAATCCATTCAACAGTGTAAATATCATCCAGAACTAATCCATTCAACAGTGTAAATATCATCCAGAACTAATCCATTCAACAGTGCTAAATATCATCCAGAACTAATCCATTCAACAGTGTAAATATCATCCAGAACTAATCCATTCAACAGTGCTAAATATCATCCAGAACTAATCCATTCAACAGTGTAAATATCATCCAGAACTAATCCATTCAACAGTGCTAAATATCATCCAGAACTAATCCATTCAACAGTGTAAATATCATCCAGAACTAATCAGAACTAATCCATTCAACTGTGCTAAATTTGTTTTAATTATTTTCATTGACAAAAATTCAAATATGTCATTCACGACTGTTTGCAAAAAGTGCCAAACAGTATAAAAATAAATCACTGAATGAATCGTTTTGAAATAATTTGACATATGATTTAAATAAGTACAACAGTTTAAAAACAGGAAATCACTGCTTTTGTTTTTAAGGGCTTCGAGGAGAGATTTTTCGTGTAGATAATTAGACATGGCTTTGCCTGGGGGAAGGCTGCTAGGGAGAGATTATTTATGTATATGCTGTCGCCCCCAATGGTCCGTGGTCCCCCAGTTTTTTTTAATGATATTATTAAACAAAAAGACTTAGAAAAAACCCACCCGCTCCACAGAGAACAGTACTACAGAGTATTCACGTTCATAACAGTATTATTTTTATGTGAAAAAATGAGGATAAGGGAAAACGAAGCCAAGGGATCTATGTATGGAAATGCATGAACATAAATAAACATATACAGCTGTGGCCAAAAGTTTTGCATCACCTAGAATTTTAGGATTGAGACGTCATTTTTAAAAATAGCTATATCTCATTGAGATCTTTTATTTATGTAATCAAAGAAACTACGAAATAATATCTCAAAAGTTTAATAGTAGTACAGTATGTCATGTTAGATTTTTGTATATATGTTATGTGTATATGGAAAACTACAAAGCGATAATGTTAACGTCACATTATTCAGCAGGTTTCATTGGGCTTTATGAAGCAGTTCATTCAGCAGGGTGAGACAAAGCTTTTGGCCACAGCGATACAGCACACATGCACACATGCACACACGCACACACGCACACACGCACACACGCACACACGCACACACGCACACACGCACACATGCACACATGCACACATGCACGCATGCACAGCGTGCAGCTAACCTATGTCCTGGGCTTCTCTGCAGCTCCACTAAGCGCAAGTCCATCGATGACAGTGAGATGGAAAGCCCGGTGGATGATGTCTTCTACTCGGGACGCTCCCCTGCTGCCAGCAGTAGCCAGTCCAGTGGCTGGCCCAACGATGTGGACGCAGGTACTGACCCATCACCCCCACTTTGAACAGCTTTCAGAAATGCCTTTTTAATGTTTCGTTTCTCACGTTTGTAGCTGTTCTGTTAACCTGTTGAGTTTGAGCTGTTTTTCTCTCTTGAACTAAAGAGCTGTCACCGTCTCATTCCAGTATGACATCATATTTGATTTCCTCATTCCAGTGTGACATCATATTTGATTTCCTCATTCCAGTGTGACATCATACAGTGCACTGAATTGAATTGGAGGGACATGAGTTTAAAGTGAATGGGCCCTATAAGATAAAAAGTCACTTTGATTTATTCAATCAAGTTTGCAGCTCGTGTAAACTTTTCAATAGGAGGCTGATTAGATTATTCTCGTGTTTCAAAGAGCTGAGAGAATGACGATAAACACGCTTTAAAAAATCAGTCCTTCCAGGTTTGTGAATAGCACCTGATATCTGAGCACACAGAACGATTGCAAATATCATGAAAAGGGAATAGAAATATTAAGAGAGAACTATAAAAATGACTTATTAGAAGCCGATATAATTAGTAGTGCCATTATGTGGAAGATATAAGGCTGAAGAATTGAAGTAGCTCAGTGGTTAGATAAAGAAAGCGCTGGGCTGCAGTGTGGAAGGCAGTGGGTTTGAGGAGCTCAGTGGTTAGATAAAGAAAGCGCTGGGCTGCAGTGTGGAAGGCAGCGGGTTTGAGGAGCTCAGTGGTTAGAGAAAGCGCTGGGCTGCAGCGTGAAAGGCAGTGGGTTTGAGGAGCTCAGTGGTTAGATAAAGAAAGCGCTGGGCTGCAGTGTGGAAGGCAGTGGGTTTGAGGAGCTCAGTGGTTAGATAAAGAAAGCGCTGGGCTGCAGTGTGGTAGGCAGCGGGTTTGAGGAGCTCAGTGGTTAGATAAAGAAAGCGCTGGGCTGCAGTGTGGAAGGCAGTGGGTTTGAGTAGCTCAGTGGTTAGATAAAGAAAGCGCTGGGCTGCAGTGTGGAAGGCAGTGGTTCGAGTAATGGTTCGCGAGAGCTGGTATCTAGATGTACATAGACACATAATAACACTTCATGCGTGCCATTTAACAGAATATCGCATTTTCCCTTCAGTCTGTTATTTACTGGTTTGATTGTATCTTGACATCTCTGTTGTGGCTGATTGCCTGGTGTGCTCCAGCTCTCCTCACTTGTTCCATCCCTTACATATACAGCCCCTTGTCTGTGATCCTTGTCTGTCTTTACTGCAAGAAAGCTGTCCGGGGACTCTGCAAAGACACCTAACCTTCCCTCTCAACTTTCCAGTGTTGAAAATGATGTGTTATGCAATGCAATGGACCTGTGCATAGGGGGCAGTGGTAGCACAAGGGCAGATACAGTGGGGTGGGTATAACGATACCACAACCTTAATCCAATTGAGACGTGCCAGCGCAATCACGCTGGTGTTAAAGTACATACATCTGGCACTATAGTTCCAGTAAGTCCTCTCTGATATGTAATCCCATCACTTCATTGCTCTCACATTTTCCTATATGAAAGAGATGCACAGTCAGTTTAACGCAGATTTGATTTTAATGTTTTTTTTTTTCATCCAGAGCGCAGTTATATTTCAAGACCTGCTTCTCCAGAAGAAAAAAAAACTCTGAAACATTCTAAATGTTTTTCCTAGGAAAATCTGAAACCAAAAAAAAATATAGAAATAATATCTATTACTGTAGTTAGGATTTACTGGAATGTGTGATTTTTTGAAGCACCTGAACACACTTGTGATTCTACTGGTAAGATTAAACACAGTGGGAACGTTTGTAACCAATCACAAGAAGCTCTCAATTGCTACATTTTTATGATGCCCTAGAAGATAAAGGCGAACCACGCCTGCTTAAAATGTAATCTGACTAATACATGCTGAATAGGTCAGCTGACACCACACTCATGCTGCTGTGTGAGCTCAGCCTCTGACCTCTGTGTTGCGCGCACACATCTCAGACAGTGGTTTAAGAAAAATGCGAACGCTTGGAAAACATTTAAACCATAAATTCCCTGCTGGTGATGCTGCCCTCTGCTGATGGCTCTGCTCGCTGGTGCTTCTCCAGGGTGGCACACTGGGGTTAGAATGGGATGCGTTCTTATTCCTGCTAAATCTAGATAGATTAACATTGCATTGAAAGTGAATCAATGACTTCTAAGTGAATGGTTTATAAGTATATATAACTAACAAAACAAACAGATCTTACCTGACATGCTTTACCGTCTCTTTGTAAAGCTCCTGTTTTGAAAGACGCATACATTATGTTAAACGAGTGTTCGCATTTGAGCAAAATAATAGAAATGATAGCGATACATATTAGCTAAGACTTCTTTAAACCCTCATTGCCCACACACTGTTTCACCGTACCAGCTGTGATGTCTCTTAACATGCCCTTCTCCCCTTGGAATTGCAGTGCAGCACCATTTGGCGACTGTGCAGGAGAGGAAGATTAAACATGAAAATGATGGCGTGCAGTATCCTTACCATGGTTAGAACAATTCAAATATCTCTTAATGACACCGTCTATCCTGGTGTGGGTGAATGCAGGCTTCTTTGTGTCTTGTGTGTGTGTGTCTTTATTTTTTTCTTTTTTAACTGGTGAGCCCGGTTCTCATTAAAGATGAGTGACAATGGCACTAGTTATCCCCAAGCGAGAGAGACCTCAGTCCTAAACTGGTCTGCTGTACTGTGGGAACACGAAGCCACATTGTGGTTTGGAACTTGGTTTCAGGAGACTAGGGTTCAGACCGCAGCACGGCACACCAGGGGAGACTTGGGGTTTGATACAGCAACCTCAAACTAGGTCTCCCAGAACCAGGTTTCAAGCCGCTGTTCCTGAAAAAGTGGCTTTGTGTTCCCTCAGCTTCAGAACTGTAAGAAAGTCATGTATGATAAGGTGGTGGTGCATGTCTTAATCAGTTTATTTAGCAGACGCCTTTATCCAAGGCGACTTACAGAGACTAGGGTGTGTGAACTATGCATCAGCTGCAGAGTCACTTACAACTACGTCTCACCCGAAAGACGGAGCACAAGGAGGTTAAGTGACTTGCTCAGGGTCACACAATGAGTCAGTGGCTGAGGTGGGATTTGAACCGGGAACCTCCAGATTACAAGCCCTTTTCTTTAACCACTGGACCACACAGCCTCCTATTATACCCTAGACAAGCATACCCTATGCATGATGGGCCATTTATTGACTGTAGATTAAACCCTGAATCTGTTTCTCAGTTTAAAAAGGGACAACTATCATCAAATTTATTAAGCTGAAGACGTACCCATTCTGCTCCAGGTAAAACCCAGGGGGCAGTGTTCTATTTCAGCTGGGGTTTCGTTGACTGGGCTGACCCACTGCCTTCCACAGTTAAGACTTCATAACATTAGGTTCAGGAAATACTTAAAAGGAGAGATATTCCTGAAAACACCCTGAGGCTCTCCTGAACCCTTTCGGACGAATCACGAACCTAACCAAAAACAAGCTAGCAGTGTCAGGACTGGGGTCCTCAGGGTCACAAGGTGTCCACGCCATGCCTGCGCCGTTGTCCCACAACTTTCATGAGCGCAAAGTCGCTTCCTACCATCTGTATTTTGCAGTTACTGAGAAGAAAAGGGGTATTTGTGTGGAGGGTCTTTCTTTGTATCAAAAAGATTTCTGCTTTGTAAAGCCAGAGAGCGAGCAAGCAAGCGCTTTATTAGAGATCGCTTTGAAGTGAGATTGAGGATCCTCGCTGGATAGTGGGATTGAGACCAGGTTTGCTTTAATTTGTGCAGCAACTTTTCTAAACACATTTTTATTTCCCCCCTGTAAGTCTGAATTAGTGATGGTGCAGTATGTCTTTTGAAACGTTACTATCAGTGTACTGGCCTGATGCGTTTCTAATGGCAGTGCAGTATATACTCTACAGACATTTCATTCACAGGAGATTTAAAATTACATTATACCAACTTTAGACAGGCAGGGCCATATTACCAAAGCTGTCTGTACTCCCAATTGTATTTAGCATTAAAGTACCAAGTTAAATTATTTGACCAGAACGCAATTAGAGTAAGTTATCATAACAAATCTAGTTAAAGAGATCATTAAGATAACAGGTTAAAAAAATACTCCAAGCAATTACAAATGAGGACAATGGCACTTCATGGGTTAAAACCACAAATGAGTAACAGTGTTTCTAAGCTCACATATCACAGAGCTTTATCTGTGGTTTGTTAACATTATTTATCAGAGGGTTTGAATGGGGTTAGCGCAGCAGCTTCAAAATAAACCAGCATTCGGTTTTTAAGGCTTTTGAATTTTCTCCGACTAGATTTCCTGTTCTCCGCGGTTTACTCAGAGTAAAATCTCTCCAGCCAGAGCAAAAAGGGTCTTCACAGAAAAAAAGCCCTGTAGTAATATTTATCAGCTCTTTCTCTCTCTTTCTGTTCTTCCACAATTAAAAAAAAAATGGAACTAATTAAATGTGAATGTGATTGGGGAAGCAGGTGCCTGCAGTCGCTTGGCAGTGACGGGCTGTCAGGAGCGAATCTGCTTTGCCACATTGACTGATGGGTTGCCAAATCATTTGGGCACAGGTGGACGTCCTGCAGAGTGTAAAGCGATCGTTAAAGGTGTAGCTCCCCAGGTTCGCAGATCCGAACCCCGTCCCTTTAATTAACTTCCATTCCCACCTCCCTCATGCTGTTTACATTTTTCAGAACATTTGGGACTTGACTTCCATGTTGATCCACACACATTAGAGACATTCAAGTCTTTTTTTGTAGATTTGTTTTGCATTGAGAATCCTGCGTTTGCGTTATGTGTCATATACGCTAGTGTTGGTTCGTGTGGTTGGTTCAGGACAGTAGTAATTTAGATGAGGAGGGCATAGAAGCTGTGTCAGAAATGTTCTAAAGCTAAAAAAAAAAAACAATACTTACTGATAAAATATTAAACTAAAATTCAACGTCAAAAGTTTCTATCTCCGTGTCTTTTGGCAAATTGGAGTATCGGTTTCTTCATTTGTCAAAGAAATGAACTGGACATGAGAAGCGATCATTTAAAGAGAGTGTCGCTAACAAATTCTCACCCATGCTGCACTTTCGTTAGCTCCACAGGTCTCCGGTGTGCAGTGTTGTTTTATAGATCTTATGTATTTTCATTTAGAACAGAAAGTCCCCAGTTTTCGCGCCGTACTCTCAGGAAATCAGCTACGCTTGCACTTCCTGGGTTCTTTCGTCACAGCAGTGGCTTCTGGGCCATGTTGCTGGCTGAAAGCTTGTCAGCCAATAGGGGGAGCCGCTGGTTGTTTGCTGACAAGAGAAAAAGCCATTGATGGGACTTGTGGAGTAGTGGTTAGGGCTCTGGACTCTTGTCCGGAGGGTTGTGGGTTCAATCCCAGGTGGGGGACACTGCTGCTGTACCCTTGAGCAAGGTACTTTACCTAGATTGCTCCAGTAAAAACCCAACTGTATAAATGGGTAATTGTATGTAAAAAATAATGTGATATCTTGTAACAATTGTAAGTCGCCCGCTCTAGATAAGGGCGTCTGCTAAGAAATAAATAATATATATATATATATATATATATATATACACAGCTCTGGCCAAAAGCATTGCATCTCCCTACAGAATGAACATATTTTGCTTCATAAAGTCGAATGAAACCTGCTGAATAATGTGACGTTAACATATTGAATTACACAACGCTTTGTAGTTTTCCACATACTTCACGAAAAACTGACAAAAATTGAAAAATGTGACATTTCAAAATCTAACATGAGCCACTGTGCTACTGTTATGGCTTCCGGTAGACTTTTGCGATATCATTTTGTAGTTTCTTTGATTACATGATGTTTAAATAAAAAGATCTAAATTATGTTTGTATAGTTTTTAAATAGTGTCTCAATCCTAAAATTCTAGGCGATGCAAAGCTTTTGGCCCGAGTTGTATAAACTAGAATATGTTTCTTTAAAAACTACATGAGAGACCAATCTACAACAGGCCAGATTAATGGAATTATTTATATGCTACATTGTGTGTGGGAGATCCGAGACTTCGCAAACAGACGGGCTGGCTTCCCTCCACAGCTTGTTCTAAGTGTCTGATCGTGGCTCGATTTCCTGTTTGATCAGGGGAGGCTGTGTGTTCTAGGGGCTGTGAGACAAGCTGTTCCCCCCAAGTAGCAGATGGTGAGGCTCAGGCTCTCGTGCTGTGCTCCACAGTGTCTCCTACTCCCCCAGATCAGAGCCAGGACCGGGGGATCCTTGAAACTCGCAGCCCAGAACACAATCCCTCTCCGCCTGAGTTAATCAAACCCTGAGAGGGAACGGGATACTTTGACACCAAAGCCTGGCAATTTAAACAGACTCTCCAATCGAAGATGTTGGGCAAATGTTCAAGCAATGGAAGCGCTCCGTTTCACTTCCCTGTCCTTAAAGCATTTCCTGCAAGCTCACGCATTTCGTAGTAATCTCTTGTTCCTGTTCGATTCCTCCAGTGCAATAAAGAATAGCGAATGAACGGTAAAGCACAGGTAAGCCCAGAGACATTGTAAAAAACCAACCATGGTAAACTGTGATAAATGCACAGTATAACCATGGGGGAATTAGGAGAAAAACTGCAAAATGACTCTGCAAATGCACTTGTAAATGTTTATAAGGGTAAACACGTTTAATAGTTCACATTTTAACACACAGAGTCACACAGTCAGGGGAGCGCAGGGGTCCCCGAGGGTCTCCCCTGGTAAAGGCACGGCCGCGTGGTGTGCAGGGGAGAGTCACACAGACAGGGGAGCGCAGGGGTCCCCGAGGGTCTCCCCTGGTAAAGGCACGGCCGCGTGGTGTGCAGGGGAGTCACACAGTCAGGGGAGTGCAGGGGTCCCCGAGGGTCTCCCTGGTAAAGGCACGGCGCGTGGTGTGCAGGGGAGTCACACAGTCAGGGGAGCGCAGGGGTCCCCGAGGGTCTCTCCTGGTAAAGGCACGGCCGCGTGGTGTGCAGGGGGAGTCACACAGTCAGGGGAGTGCAGGGGTCCCATAGGGTCTCTCCTGGTAAAGGCACGGCCGCGTGGTGTGCAGGGGGAGTCACACGGTCAGGGGAGCGCAGGGGTCCCCGAGGGTCCTCTGGTAAAGGCACGGCCGCGTGGTGTGCAGGGGGGAGTCACACAGTCAGGGAAGCGCAGGGGTCCCCGAGGGTCTCTCCTGGTAAAGGCACGGCCGCGTGGTGTGCAGGGGGAGTCACACAGTCAGGGGAGCGTAGGGGTTCCCGAGGGTCTCCCCTGGTAAAGGCACGGCCGCGTGGTGTGCAGGGGGGAGTCACACAGTCAGGGGAGCGCAGGGGTCCCCGAGGGTCTCCCCTGGTAAAGGCACGGCCGCGTGGTGTGCAGGGGGGAGTCACACAGTCAGGAGAGTGCAGAGGTCCCCGAGGGTCTCTCCTGGTAAAGGCACGGCCGCGTGGTGTGCAGGGGGGAGTCACACAGTCAGGGGAGTGCAGGGGTCCCTGAGGGTCCTCGCTGTTAAAAGGGATCACTGGGGATTCCACAGGGACCTCTGGACCTCCCTCGGATTAGTTAAGCAAAACCTCCAGGGACTCCTCAAGGCACTGCAGCGCCCCCTGCTGGCCAGGCACCCAGTGAGCTCAAGCGGACGCCTGCAGGGCTGGCCTTTGTCCTGCAGAGGCCAGTAGCTCACTGACCTCCGCTGTGGAGCTCCTGGCTGTTCAGAGGCGATTGGCTTGGGGATCGGAGGACGCCCGCTGAACCGTCAGTCTTCCTGAGCTGTTGTGGGGCGTTACTGTGGTGCGGGAATGTAAATGGACAATCTAAACTGGGGAGTAACGCAAGGAGGGTAAAACAATTGGGCGCACAGATTATGCATTTCAATAAAAAAAAATTCCCAAGTTCAACATGGCTTCTCCTTTAAGCAGGCTGCCATTGCTGGAGCGGGTCTCTTAAAGGGAATGCCTGATTGATGGTGTTCCGATAACTGTGTGTAGACGTGTCTGTGCTGTTGTGGAATCGTTAGGTGTGGCTGTAGTGTGGCGTCTTCGTTTAAATGAATGGCGTTAAAAATTAATTAAGTAATGCATTTTGTAGCGCAGGCATTTTTTCAGCAGCTACAATAAAAGAGCAATTGTTGCAGTGAAGTTAACTTAATGTTTTCAGAGATGAAATCGAGTATCCGTTGGTTTATTTAATAACTGCAGTGCGGTGGCTGTACCTGCATTTGAAATCTCGTTGCTCAGATTGCGAGGCCACTCATTGCAGCTCAGGAACCCTACCCGTCCCGCACCTCCCTACGCTGCACAGTCCTAAAAACGTGCAGTTTTGAAAGAAACACGTTCGAGCAAACACCTCTGTAAAGCGCGACATCCGGTACCGCGTTAGACGAAAGAAAGTTCTCGGTCGCTCTGCCTTATTTTCAGGTCATCTCCTTACACTTCCTAGGTCACCCGAGCAGTGTCTTCTGGGTCGTGTTACTGGTTGGAAAGCCTGTCAGTCAGTAGGGGGAAGCAGCTGATTGGTTAATGGCTGAAGAAAGGAAGTGAAGTGGCTAGGTGAAGCGCAACACTGTCTGAAAGCAGAAAAAGAGATGAACCCAGCGTAGCGCCAGCTGTGTGACAATAGAAATGCGTGTTTGCACTATGTGTTTCTTTCCAAACTGCACGTTCGGGCACCTGTATAACCAACGGAAGAGCGGGTTTAGCTACAGGCCCTGGTGGCACACCGGCGCAGTCCTGCAGTACCTGATGGGATTGCTCAGGACGGCGTTCTCTGTCCTGCCTGCAGTTAGAGCTATAGGTTATTGCTCAGTGGAAACATATAATGAAACGTTGCCATTTGTTGATCATTCTTGCCAGGACTGTCATCGCCTGGTTCTCTTAAGAAGCCGGGAAAGTTCGATTTCAGCAGTGCCCTGTCCCCACAGACGAGGTCGGCGCGCATGGCTTTCACCCACCATCCGCTGCCTGTCCTAACGGGAGTGAGACCAGGTGAGATACCAGCCCATCCCCACAGACACAACCCCCTCACCCCCCCCTGCCAGCCCCAGAGCCAGCACCAGTCCTGCGGGACACAGTCCGGGGGTTTCTGTTTGAACCACTCCAGTGTGTGTCAAACCTGCAGCCGTGCACTGCAATAGCCATAGAGACTGTCATATAGTACCGTGATCACAATGGACACACGATGAACACTGCCGCTAATCCACTGCAGTGCTATGGTCAGTACCAGACAGGCAGTGTGCTGTCCGGTCCACTGCACAGCTCTGGACAAACGTTTTGCATCGCCCTATAGAATTCAAATCGAACGAAAGCTGCTGAATAATGTTACGTTAACCCATTGAATTGCACACCACTTTCTAGCTTTCCAGGTGACAGAAATGTGACATTTCAAATTCTAGCATCAAATACTGTGCTGCCATTATGGCTTCCGGTAGACTTTTGCGTTATCATGTTGTAGTTTCTTGGATGACATGATGTTAAATAAAAGATCTGAATTATGTTCATAGAGGTTTTTTATGATTATGTCTCAATCCTAAAATTCTAGGTGATGCAAAACTTGCGGCCATAAGTAAGAAAGCAGACCATGTTGACTAGCCCTGCAGGACACACTTTCAAATAGACACCGTGTGTGAGGAAGTGGTTGAAACAGAAACCTGGACTGTTAGGGGTGCCCAGTAATCAGGATAAGAAAAAGCTGCTCTACAAAATACTGGACTATTGGGTCAAAAAAAAAAAACACCCCTTTTTTCCCAGTAATGGTTTGCTCCCCAGTTCATGAATCTCACCTGTGATTTCTCTACCCATCAATCAATCAATCAATCAATCAATCCAATCAATCAACCAATCAATCAATCTACATATAAACCTATGATTTAAAGTGACAGTTATGAAGTTACTTGAATGATTTGTATTCTATTGAGAGGATTATGGAAAAAAAATACAATTGGTGATACCTTTTTAATAGGATCAGTTAAAATATATCAAAATAAAAATATCAGCATCAAAAAGTCTATTTCTCCTGTAAATGAAGTCTTTGTGGAGTGAGTGTCTCCATTATAGAAGGATTGAAAAGACTGGGATGCATGAGGGTTATAAAGAGAGGGAGGGGGAGAAAGGAGGGAGAGAGAGGGGGGAGAGGGAGGGACGGACAGAGGGAGGGAGGGACGGACAGAGGGAGGGAGGAACGGACAGAGGGAGGGAGGAGGATTTAGAGGGGGAGGGAGGAGAAGGATTTAGAGGGGAGGAGGGAGGGAGGAGGATTTAGAGGGGAGGGGAGGAGGGAGGAGATAGAGGAAGAAGGAGGGACAAGGGGAGAGGGGAGGAGGGAGAGGAGAGAGGAGGAGGAGGAGGAGAGAGGAGGAGGGAGGAAGGAGAAGTGGAGGGGAGAAGGGAGAGAGGGGAGGAGGGAGAGGAGGAGGAGAGGGAGAGGGGGAGGAAGGAGAAGTGGAGGGGGAGAAGGGGAGAGGGGAGGAAGAAGAAGGGGAGGGGGAGAAGGGGAGAGAGGGGGAGGAGGAGGAGAGAGGAGGAGGGAGAGGAGAGGGGAGGAAGGAGAAGGGGAGGGAGAAGGGAGAGAGGGGAGGAAGGAGAAGGAGGGAGAGGAGGGAGGGAGGGAGAGAGGAGGAGGAGAGAGGTGGAGGGAGATGGAGGAGGAGGGAGAGGGAGGAGGGAAAAGGGGAGAGGGGTAGAGAGAGGGAGGAGGAGGAGGGAGAGAAATGGAGAGGGGGAGAGACGGAGGAGGGACAAGGGGAGGGGGGAGAGAGGAGGAGGGAGAGGGAGAAGGGACCACAGTTCCTTTTTTCCATTAATCTTTCTTAATTTCTTAATGTCTTCAGCTTTACTGCCCTAATAAGCACCCTGTCTCTCATCCTAATGCATGCGTTATGTATGATAATAATATTGCTGAGTGTCTTCGTGTTATGCATGTGTTATGTATGATAATATGTCATTATCTGCATCAAGAGGTTTCTTAGTGCAACCCTAACCCCATTCACTGTGCACTACTAATATGCATCCCCAGTGTGCCTTGGATGAGCAGCAACGGAATCAACATCGGTTCTGTCATCTACGTAAATATGAAAAAATGTGACTGTGTCTTTTTTTTATTCTTCTTATCAGAGATTCCCTCAACATGAGTTATCATGCTTCTGCGAGCCTGCCTGCCTGCCTGCCTGTCTGTCTGTCTGTCTGGGGTGTCGTTTTCAAACCAGACGCTGCTTAAAGACAGTTGACCCTTGTAAAGTAGTTCTGTCAGTACCTGACCAGCTCTTTTGTTTTGTAGCTCGTTAGCTAGTTTCACTCCTCTGTGGTGTTTGCTCCGGTTTAGCTTTGTTCCGAGTCCTGTTTTAATCGTTTCCCCGGCTGTGATCTTGTGGTGTGGTAAAGCATGATAAAGCACAGGGACACTAAACAAGGTAACCTGTGCTAAATTCAGGATCGCCTTCAGAAATTACTATTAGCAACGTTTGCACTGGCCTCAGACATGTGAGCAAAACTGACATTTAAATTGAAGCAACCCCTTCTGTCTTCTCTGTGTGTGTCTTTAATAAAGCATTTTTTATTTATTTTTTATTTGCTGAAACATGTTGGCCAATACTCAGGTTCCCCTTATGAAATTGCCTTCAACGGCAATGCAAATGGCAATGCCCTGATAATGGGGTGAGGCTGCCCTTGGTAGCATTGCACCACGATTAACATTTCCGTTGCAGTACCATATCAGCAGCAGACAGGCAGCGTGTATCAAGACCACTGGACTGTGTAGCGTCAAACTCAGCTGCCATCGAAGGCCTCTCTCCCTGCTCTCTGTGCTAAATCTGAAGCAGTGACCATTTAGGGTTTTCTCATTATTATTTATTTCTTAGCAGACACCCTTATCCAGGGCGACTGACAATTGTTACAAGATATCACATTATTTTTACATACACTTATCCATTTATACAGTTGGGTTTTTACTGGAGCAATCTAGGTAAAGTACCTTGCTCAAGGGGACAGCAGCAGTGTCCCCCACCTGGGATTGAACCCACGACCCTCCGGTCAAGAGTCCAGAGCCCTGACCACTACTCCAAGTCCCCGCTTTTCCTTAAGCTGAATTCATCCTTTCAGTCTGTCGTCATGGCTCGAGACCTGGGGTCAGCAAAACTGGACCCAGTATTCTAGGAGGGGGTCAGACTGGAGCATTGCGTGGTCTTCATAGAACTTGTGTGGCACTCTTAACTTTCTGTTTAGAGGAAGCCTTTGTAAATCTCAGGCCTGTGTTTCTGTGCGTTGCTGAGATCGCACCGTCACTCTGCAGTGGTGTCGAGGAGAATAAGAATGAGGGGTTGTGGGGAGGGGTGTTCAAACCTGCGCCACAGAGAAACCTGGCACTCGACCAGCCTGTAATGCGATTATCCAGCGGAAATGAAACGCCGATCTTGGCAGGATCCGGGGGGGGCAGCTGCTTCGGTGAGAGAGGGTATCTCTCCAGGCACCAGCGAGCAGGGCAGCTGCGATCACGCGCACACGGGTGCAGGTGCCCACACACACACACACACACACACCACACACACACCACACACACACACACACACAGCGATGGCACTGCACCCCACTGGAGATGTCCTTATAATTCTCAGAGGTCACTGTGATGTCAGAAAGCACTGTTATTGCATTATAAAGTGTAGCTGACACAATGATTATGGAAAGGATGACATTTCCTGCTCTGCGTGGGTCTCAGATGTACAGTTTTGAAAGAAACACATGTCACAGCGAGGGGCAAGGGACTACAAGAATGAAATATTTACTATGGAAGTGCTGTAGGGGATATTTACATTAAGGTCATTTATCTTATATTCATAAACAACATACTTGATTTGCTAGAGTAACATACCAGAGTTTTTAAGATCTTTCAGAGATTGATTCCCAGTACCGACTGTAAAAAAGAAAGTCTGGATACAACTTCAAAAAAACATTTGAGCAAATTATTTTCTGTGTGCAAAGCTTAATAAATGACTAATCTTGAGGCGTTCTAATAAAAAAAATTGCACTTTACTGTATATGGATTCGCTTCAAAGTAATTACGTTTGCTGTCTTTGATTTTAAATAAATGACAAATTGAGAAAGAAAGGAACGGTTACAATCCCAACTCATAACCCATTCAGAATAAATCACATAACACCGCTGTACCAGAAAATCTTATTCACTTAAGGAATCGCAAAATCTCTGCTATCAATCAATCGATCTGTCAATCAATAATATAGAAAACAAGTTTCCCCTTTTAAATTGCATATATTAAAATGACCTGCTGTGCCATTCACACCTCTGCAAGATAAACGTCTTCACACATTCAAAAAAAAAAGACGACTCCTACTCAAAATGTTTTTCTTTTAGTGTTTCTTAATTCAGCACTGAGCTTTCCTCTGTCTCAGTGTAACAACAGGGATGGAAATCAGACCCCTGCTGATTAGCAGTTTGCCCGATTCCAGGTTGTAATAGGAGCTTGGATAGCCACAGTGTGTAGGTGTGTGTTACTAAAGTCGTAGTAAAACCAGGAATGCATCAAACTGCTGTGCAACGGGAGTCTTATTTCCATGCCAGGGATGATAACCAGCATTATTATTGCAGGGATGGAAATCAGACTCCCATTGCACAGCAGTTTCACCCATTCCAGGTTTTACTAGGAGCTTGATCAGCCCCAGTGTATAGGTAACGAGCTCAGGTGTGTCTTATTAAACTCCCAGTGAAACCAGGACTGGATCAGACCGCTGTGCAGTGGGAGTCTCATTCCCATCCCTGGTTGGTCTCTCAGTGGTTGTAATGGATGGCAGCTCTTCCCTTCCTTCTCGTGTGACATTCCCAGTGTTGCAGGATGGCAGCGTCTCCGCTGGGGACGGGATTCGAGTTTGTAACCCCCTGTGTCCCCCCCCCTCTGCAGGTAGCCCCCGTGCCTCGGCCTCCACGCTGCACTTCCCCTCGTCCTCCATCATCCAGCAGCCCAGCCCCTACTTCACCCATCCCACCATCCGCTACCACCCCCACCCCGGACAGGACCCGCTCAAAGAGTTCGTCCAGTTCGTCTGCTCCGACGGCTCGGGACAGCCCTCCGCACAGGTGAGTGGACAACTAGAGACACCCTGAGAGAGACGCACAGGGACTGAGAGACACACTGACACTGAGAGACACACACTGAGACTGAGAGAGACGCAGACTGAGACTGAGAGACACACACAGACTGAGAGAGACACATAGGGACTGAGAGACACACTGACACTGAGAGACACACTGAGACTGAGAGAGACACACAGGGACGGAGACACACACACAGACTGAGGGAGACACACACTGAGATTGAGAGACATGCAGGGACTGAGACACACACAGACTGAGGGACACACTGAGACTGAGAGACACACTGAGACAGAGAGACATGCAGGACTGAGAGACACACACAGACTGAGGGAGACACACACTGAGACTGAGAGAGACACACCGAGACTGAGAGAGACATGCAGGGACTGAGAGACACACACACAGACTGAGAGACACACACTGAGACTGAGAGACACACTGAGACTGAAACTCACTGAGACTGAGAGACACACACTGAGACTGAGAGAGACATGCAGGAACTGAGAGACACACACAGACTGAGGGAGACACACTGAGACTGAGAGAGACATGCAGGGACTGAGAGAGACATGCAGGGACTGAGAGACACACACAGACTGAGGGAGACACACTGAGACTGAGAGAGACATGCAGGGACTGAGAGACACACACAGACTGAGAGACACACACTGAGACTGAGAGAGACATGCAGGGACTGAGACACACACACAGACTGAGGGAGACACAGAGACAGATACACAGACTGAGGCACACAGAGACTGAGAGAGTCACGCACAGACTGATAGACGCACACAGATTGATAGAGACGCACACAGATTGATAGACACACAGACTGACAGAGACGCGGACAAGCTGAGACGCGCTGTGCCGAAGTTACTTTGCGTCCCTTTTCAACCTCTCGTTCAGTTACCAAGGCAACAGAATGTTTAGCAGACTTTCTGAATTGCGTCGGACACGCTAATGTAAACACAGCGCTGTGCAGCAAGCCATGCAAACCTCACTGATTTCCATCATTGTGAGAAGCAATCTGTCCCTTTAGCATAACAATAACACCCCTGAGTGCAGGTTTACATGTACAGATCTGAACTCAGCCTGGTCATGGATCACCACTGCTTTAACAGCTGAACTAAATAGCTCTGTGTTTTAAAACAGCTTACACTGTAAAGTGGGAATGCACAGCCCAGTGCACTTCCAAAGCTAAGAATGTTCAACTACCTGGAGCATTTCACAACATGACATGCAGCAAGCCCGCAATGCTTATTTTAAAGCTTACAGCACATTTCACTGCATGCTGCTATACTGTCAATAGCAGCAGTCGTGGTGTAATTAGTTCTGCTACTTGATAAAAAAAAATTAAAAAAACGTCCTGTGAAACAGCGTTGGCCCAGTCTGTGTCATCAAGTTTTTAATAACTGTGCATTTTCCTGCCTGATTTCAGATTGAATTGAATCCCCCATTTCTTAGGGAAAAAATAACACCCTTAAGCATTGTGGCCCTCGAATGAATGCAAACGACTGGGCAGGGGGCGAGCAACACTGTAGCAGGTGTAAGGACCGAACCGGACCGGAATCTTACAGAACCCCCGCCAGTGTTTACAAGAAACGCGCCCCGTTCCCTTTGCTGTGTCCCGCGTTCTCCGTATCACAGAGATTTTTTATTTTCTCCACGTTTAGTCTTGAGCAATCGGCACGAGAAAAATAATTTGTCTTGTGCTCACCGCAGTGTATCTAGAACGCGCTCCCCCCTGCAACGATGCTGGTTTTCTGTTCCCACGTTACACCGCTCGTTTCACTCAGAGCGCCAGCATTGTTGCACGAGGGAGCGTGAACCAGAAACACTGCGATTTTTCTCTTGGCTGAAAGTTCCCAAGTAAAACATAGTGAATACAAATATCAAAATAGTTATTTTGAAAAATACATCGCTGAGATCCAGACAATATGGGATACGGCTCCCCCCACCCCACCCCAGTCTTTCTGCATTCCTTCGCCTGCCCCAGCCAGCCCTGTGCAGTGTTTTGAGATTATTTTTTTGTTGAGTGCTCCTGGGCAGCTGGTGTCCTTGCCTCACCCTGCCTGTGTTGTCCGCAGCCAAACGGGAGCGGCCAGGGCAAAATGCCGGGCTCCTTTCTGCTTCCACCCCCTCCTCCCGTGGCCCGACCAGTGCCCCTCCCCATGTCCGACACAAAACCCAGCAGCACACCCCCCGACGGTGGACTGGCCTCGCCCACATCACTGTGTAAGTGACGCTACGGACCCCCACTCCCTAACCCTACCCCTAACCCTCCCCTAACCCCACCCCACCCCTCCCCTAACCCCACTCCCCTAACCCCTCCTCCTTCCCTAACCCCACCCCCCTAACCCCACCCCCTCCCACCCCTAACCACACCTCCTCCTCCCTCCCTAACCCACCCTCCCTAACCCCACCTCCCTAACCCCACCCCTCCCTAACCCCACCCCTCCCTAACCCCTCCCCTTCCCTAACCCCACCCCTCCACTAACCACACCCTCCCCTCCCTAACCACACCCTCCCACTCCCTAACCCCCTCCCCTAACCCCACCCCTCCCTAACCCCACCCCCTAACCCCACCCCTCCACTAACCACACCCTCCCCTCCCTAACCCCACCCTCCCTAACCCCAACCCCACCCTCCCCCCCTCCCTAACCCCACCCCTCCACTAACCCCACCCCTCCTAACCCCAACCCCACCCCTCCCTAACCCCTCCCCTCCCTAACCCCACCCCTCCCCCACCCCTCCCTAACCCCACCCCCTAACCACACCCACTCCCCATCCCCCTCCCTCTCCCCTCCCAGACTCTAAAGAGGTGGATTCAATCAAAAAAGTGCCGGGAAAAAAATGCGTTTTTTTTTTAGCGCCATTATGCGGTTTTCATTTCTCGAATGACTACAAGAACTTTAATTCAACGGCAAACGCTTTGACTGGAACCGCATTGAGAAAGACTTTGAGTCAAACCATTTGACATTGAATGTAAGTTTGCGGTAGCTTCATCGTCACAGATGGTTTTCATTTCTGGTATATTTTCTTGAAAAGCCTCTGAAGGAAGCGCCATGTTGGTCCGCACTTTATATAGTCCCCCATCCTTTCTTTCTTTCTTTGCTGGACAGGGAGGCTCTTTTTTCCAGAACACGCGCTGTGCCGTCCTCGTTCTTTATTGAGCCGTTTCCTCTGAAATAAATTGGGGACTCTTTATATCGCCGGACCAACATGGAGGCTGCTTTATAGTGTTGTACCTTCAGATATTATTTTATTTTTTTATTATAAAATAAATTTAAAAAATGTTGGAGAAGGGAATACAAATTAAGGGCGTGAAAACGTTTTTTTCTTTTAAATCTTTAAATCGATTTTATTGATAACGGCAAAAAAAATATATGTTTTTTGATTGAATCCATTTTAAGGGGTCATATTTATGGCAGTTTTTGTAGCGTAGCGTGGACTCCAAAGGCCGTCCCCCCCCCCCAATACAATCCACAATTTTTCTTTTTTGAATTGGTCATGCATTATTAGCAGATCATTAGATCCTGGGGTGTGCTTGTCATACAGTTTGACTTAGTTTAGAAAGGGGTAGGCTGTTGCTGTCATTGTAACCAATCAGCACTGTCTACCCTAACCAAATTTGTAAGAGGCACTGGGCGTGGCAATATATTTTTTTCCTTTCCTTTAAACGAGACCGCAAAGCTAGTGGAACTCTGTTCCATTACCCTTCGGTCTCCCCTCCCCGTCCCCCTTTTTTCCTCCTTCCATATTGAGGGTCTCAGAATGAACTTACCCCTCCTCATTACCATGCCATTGGAGTCCACTGGACAATTCTGCCTTAAAATGGACCCCTACCCCCCCATCCCCAAGATAAAACAGATGTAAATACAGGGTCATGTTTTGTGCATAATCTTAGCTAACATATCCATTTCATATGTCTTACCTGTTGTCCAGCTTTCATTTGTTATCCAGCTCTCTGCTGTGTTACAGGAAACGTGTATTTTTATCTACAAACTTCTGAGACTACACTAGGTTAAAGAAATCTCAGTTTGCGAGCCGTGCTTTCTGATTGCGTTGCACTTGTGGTCGTATTTCCTGTCCTCAACCAACCAGCCGCTTCCCCTGTTGACTGGCATGCTTCCAGCCTCGAAGACAATATTGAGGTGACTCAGGAAGTGCAAGTGTAACAGACTTCCTGAGATGACGCAAACTGAGAACTTTCTTTAGCCCAGCGTAGGCCCAGATGTGTTCAAATGAGCATACAAGTTTGCAGTGCTTCTTTCAAAACTGCACATCTGAGGCAGCTAAGCGCTTGTGACAAATTGATGGGATTATTTTGTTAGCTGCAGCTCTGGCTGAAAGTTTAGCATCATCACCTGATAGAATCAACTATAGAATCAAGTCAAATGAAACCTGCTGAATAATGTGACGTTAACGTGTTGAATTACACACCGCGGTGTGGTTTTCCATATTCTTAGGCAGCAGTGTGGAGTAGTGGTTAGGGCTCTGGACTCTTGACCGGAGGGTCGTGGGTTCAATCCCAGGTGGGGGGGACACTGCTGCTGTACCCTTGAGCAAGGTACTTTACCTAGATTGCTCCAGTAAAAACCCAACTGTATAAATGGGTAACTGTATGTAAAAATAATGTGATATCTTGTAACAATTGTAAGTCGCCCTGGATAAGGGCGTCTGCTAAGAAATAAATAATAATAATATACTTAATGAAACACTGATAAAAATAAAAAAGTAACATTTCGAAAATCTATCACATACTGTACTACTGTTGTGGCTTCATATATATGACTGTTATGTTCATATATATATATATAAAAAAATTATATATATATTTTTAATTCTGTCTCAGTCCTAAAATTCTAGGTGATGCAAAACCTTTAGCCATAGCTGTAGACTTTAAGTGGTAAATTGTATGTTAGTCTTACTACAGTAAAACTAATTCGGCATCGCTTGGGACCACATACCACAGTGTGCTGGATCACAGTAGTGCTGTTAAAACCTCATGCTGTTATTCACCCAGTCCATAGAAATGCAGTACCCTGTAATGCAAGTGCTGTATTAGTTTTAATTTGACACTATCCATTCAGACAAGGATTTGAATGTGGATGTGGGTAAACCTTTATTTGATTACAAACCCAGGAAAGAGAATTGCGCAGGTTTGTCTCGGGGCTGGTTTTGACTGCGTGTTTCTCTGCAGCATACTCAGCGCCAGGCTCCACAGCTGCCAACAGGTTTGTCAGCATCGGATCATCACGGGACAACAACTTTCTAAACATCCCGCAGCAAACTCAGGTACAGTAGTTCGGAGTTTACATTTAAACGCATTTCTTTTCCGTACAGGGCACTTGTAATATTTTACATATAAAACTCAGTAAAAGCTTTGCCAGTAGTTATACAGCTAGCAAAGGAAGTACAGCCTTTTAATGACTCGGGAGGAGCCAATCGATTACTGTCCCAGAGCTTCACTTCCTGTGTTACAGTTAATAGGATCCCCCCTCCGTGAGCGTTACACATGTTTTCAATATCCCCACCTTGAAAAGACAGCCGCAAACGTGCAGTTCCTTTTTGGAACGTCTGCTTGCTCCAGATTCCTCTGTGTCTTTCACTGTCAGCTCAATGCCACGCACAAACTCTCTCCTGTCTGTCTGGGCCAGAGAAGCACCCACATGCCAGTCTAAATGAGCCATTGTGTAACACAGACACTGCCTGTGGCCTGGTTGCAGACTACACTTTGGAGCTATGTTCCCTTGCTGCTCAACGGTTGAGGAAAGACTGAACTCAGGAGCTCCCTGGCGGTTAAAACTGGGTTCTGTATCTGGGAGGAGCAAAAGAGAGGGAGGGGGAGAAAGAGAGAGAGAAAGTTTAAGCCTTACTTTCCTCAACAGAGTCACGTCCTGACCGTCTGGTTGCTCACGGCAACGAGACATGATGTAACAACCAGCTGAACTTAACCAGGGAGGCGAGGGGGGGACAATGTGCTTGAGTTAGCGCCGCAAGAGAACCAGGGATTAGAGAGCGAGAAAGAGATAGAGAGAGAGAGAGAGAGAGAGAGAGAGCGGGGGGGGAGAGTTGTAGTGTGGTTATAAAGTTAGTTTGATCACTTGGCCTTTTTTTTGTGAGAGAGAGGAATTAGACACTGCCAGCGGAGCGATGGCCCAGATTTAAAGTGCAAAGGCACATTTTCTTATGAGCAATGAAGAGTTTAAGAGTTCACAGCTAACAGGAAACAACTTAGTAACAGTTAAATGCGTGTTCTTAGTATCTTATTGCGTGTTTGGGACTGTGAAAGTAATGTCTCACACAGGTCTTTGAAAAATTAGCAAAGCTGTGTCTCAATTAAGCCTAACTCTAACCCTGCCAGGTACTTCCATTCACGTCACAGCTCTCAAGCGTACAGTTTCGAAAGAAACACACATTATTAGGGCAGCAGTGTGGAGTAATGGTTTGGGCTCTGGACTACTGACCGGAGGGTCGTGGGTTCAATCCCAGGTGGGGGGGGGGCACTGCTGCTGTACCCTTGAGCAAGGTACTTTACCTAGATTGCTCCAGTAAAAACCCAACTGTATAAATGGGTAATTGTATGTAAAAAATAAAATAATGTAATTGTATGTAAAAATAATGTGATATCTTGTAACAATTGTTAGTTGCCCTGGATAAGGGCGACCTGCTAAAAAATAAATAAATAATAATAATAATAATAATAATAATAATAATAATAATAATAATAATAATAGCAAGCATGCATTTTAAAATTCATGCAACTACACCGGGTCAAAGAAAGGGCTCAGTTTGCTTCCTGGGTCACCTCGGCGGTGTCTTCTGGCTCATCGCTTCATTGGCTGATAAGCATGTCAGTCAAGCAGCTTGGTTGTCGAATGACAGGAAAGAAGGCATTGAAGGGGTGGCGGCATTCTGCAGGTGAGCGAGGAAGTGCAGCACTGGCTGAAGCCGGGGATCGCTTTAGCCTTGTGAAGCAGATTGCAGTGTTTGCAAACTGCACACAGTAAACACATGCCAGTGAATATCACGCTGGTCCATTTCTGTATCTCCTCAAGTGTAGACAGGTCTCACTACAATTATATGATCTTAGCATAGCTTCCTTAGTACTCTTCATCGTCACCAGCGTTTCTGTGGTCCACACAACTCTACACGTCAGTTTAAAAGGGCCCGCACTCAAGTACTGAGAGGTTGTTTTTTAAAAACCTATTCAAATGCATGAAGTGAGGGAGCAGCACACTCTAGTGGTAATAGTGTGCAGTTGCAGGCAATGCCAAACTTGGGCCTAGTGGATTTTATGAAACAGCAAGCCCTACTCACAGAAACCTAACTTTTTGGGAGTGCTTTTTTTTTTTTTTGAAGGACGGTTTTAATTTAAAAAAAAAAAATTCAAGCTTGCAATTGACAAAATCTTTTTTTTTATTTTTTATCTGATTTAGGGAGGGTTAGAAGTCTCACCAAAGCACTGTTTAAGCTAAGAAGATTATAAGCACTTTAAAATGAACCCGATGTGTGTAAACATAGAACAACAACTAACATTACCTTTATTTTAATGAGTCAGTTCCCCGAATTCTCGCAGCAGAAATGTTTCTGATCCCAGCCTGAATGTATGATGTTGTTTTTTAATGATGTGAAATCACTGCTGTCTGTCTTGGGTCATCTCACCGGGACGCACTTGAGGCTTCGGTCTCAGTGGGGTTATTCCTGGTTAAAAAATGAATACCTAAATAAATAAATAAATAAATAAATAAATAAACAGTCCTTTCAAAAACGTTCTTTAAAACAGTCCTTACAGTTTTGTGAATTGGGCCTTGTGTGACAAAGTGAAGTTGAATATTTCCTCTTAAAGGAACACTTTGTCCCATGCCAGGAGAATCGGTGGACTCTATTCCCTGCGTACCAGAGGAGAGTGCTACTGGTGGACTGAGGCTCATTCCCATAGGAGGAAAGGACTTAGGGGAGGGGTTGAGGGTGTGGTTTCGACCGAGGGACTGCTGTGTTAGCAGCGACGCTTCATATAACCAACTCTGAGACAGTATCGACTATCTCTGCTCCACGGCAAGCGGAGGAGTTCACAAAGATTCCAGCATCCGAGAAATGTTATCCAATCAGAGCAGCGCCTGAAGCCACACTCTCTCCACGCCTCCAGGGTCCTTTCCTCCTATGGGAAGGAGCCTCGAGCCTCTCTGGCGTTGTAGCGATGACTGGAAGTTAAGAAAACTCACGGAAGAGAAGTCGAATTAAAGCACGATAAAGCCAGTTACAGTAGGACGGTGAAAAACGGAACTCAGTGAGTGGATAGAGTCCTCTAGATAAAGCTGAATAACCCGCCCGAGGGGTGGAGTGAAAATAACCACAGTGCTCGACCAGGCTTCATGGAGCATTCTGTTTGTGCAATGTACGAAACAAAGTGTGCTCAACCCGACCCTGAGCAGCTGGATTTGCAGAATGACTTTCTCCTTTCTGTTGTTATTCATCGTTAGTCTTTTTTCTTTTTTCTCGTTTCAGTCTTGGTTTCTCTGACAAGATCTCATACAAAAAACGAAATTACTTCTAATTTGACCCTGAATCACGAGACTAGCCCTCCTCCCTGTTTCGCCGTGGAAATACAAAGCAGCAGCCCAGAGAGAGGAGCCCAGGCAGTGGAGTCTACAAGAGGGAGAGGCGAGGGAAGAGGACGGGGCGTCATCTCAAACGAAACGACGAGAAACGAAAACCACGATTGCAAACTAAAAAATAAATACTACCTGGGAAATGGGAAATGATAAATCAACAAAAAAAAAAAAAAAAAACAATTAACACAGAGAAATCCAGTCGGTCCCACTGTCTTGGGACTGTCGTTTCATAGGAACACAAAGCTGTCCTTCTAGTCGTTTTAACAGAATTGCAAAACAGTACTGCTGATGGGGGGGCTGAGGGGGGGTGTTCGAGATCAGGGTTCGAGTGATTTGCTGCACACTGAACACAAGTGTAGAAGCAACTAGAAATGAGGCTTTCACCGTCCTTATTTCCCCAATCAGATCTCTAAATTTATCATTTTCCCCCTTTTTTTAAATATTTACTTTTAATTAAAAACCCGTACCCCGAATATGATCAATTCACCGCCCGTGCAGAATGTGGGACACGCGTTCTTCATTTTACCCCAAAACATGCCGCTGCCAACAATGACCCCTCATTGAATTCTGTACCAGTCTTCTCTGAAGGCTGGTGACGCTGTAGTATTTTGAGTTGAATCTTTAGCGAAGTCTTGCCTGAATTGATGAGCGTTTAAAGTTAACCAGTTTCTCATATTCTCTCCACTGGCTTCAGTCTTGTGTTTTTATTTGGAAGGCCGTTCAACACACGCTATAAGAAACACCCGTCTCAGTGTGCCGTGCTGACACTTAGAGAACAGTACACACATCTGCAATCCCTCCTACAGCCACTAGATGGTGCCAGCTGACCGTTAGACTACCCTTTAATGCCACTGTTTAAATGCAGGGTTTTACTCCGAAACGAACAGGGTCTCCCTCGTTGGCCCCAGTTCTGGTTGCATTGGGCCAGGATGCAGTCCGTGTGGCTCAGTCACTCAACCCAAACGCCCAGGCCTGCCCACCAGCAGTACATTTAAACAAACTGGACAACAGCCGTCAAACAGCAGCCAGGGCTGGAGGAAGAAATGACCAGATACAACCAGCTAGCTTCGAGAAAGCTACCGTTGTATACCACTAGGGGGAAGAGACCTAGCTTTCCAAGGTAAGAGCAACTGGAGTCTGAAATATCACAGTGTTCTTAATGAGTGGATCCTTCTTGTTTAGATTCGCTTGGTATCGTTTTCCTGTTTCAGCCGCCATCACACCCAGGTGACTACTCAGCAGTTCCTCCGAACTCTAAAACATGTCTTCTCTCCACTGCTGGTACACCGGAGTGCAACCGTTAACATGCCCCCCTCTGCAACATTCTGCCCTTTGTAGATGTAAGAAATACTACATTTTCATACCACTAGGGGAGGGGCATAGTGTTGCAGGGGGGACACTTTAAATGGTTGCGCTCTGGTGTAGAAGCAGAGGGAAGACATGTTTTAGAGGTCAGAAAAATAATACCGGGGGGGCAGAGTGTTGCAGGGGGATGGGTTAATAGTTACACTCTGGTGTACCAGCTGTACTTGTTTGAGAGCTCTAATGAGACAGGGTAGTTTTCAACTTTAAAAAAAGTCACCAGCATGTGATGACTGGAAAAAGGTCACAAAACAATCCAAACAGAAAAAGAAGAGTACATTATTTAAGACTGGTATTTCATTACCGTATCAAGTTGCTTTCTAAGCCTAGAAGTAGCTTCTGTAGACAGGCGTGGATTGTGTCTCTGCGTTTTCTTCATCCGGTAAAGAATTAACAATTTCAAATAACTTCAACAAAACAGTCACATCTGAGCTAAGCAGGCTGTGCATAGAAGCACATAGGAAACCACCTCATGATAACAACGAGAATAATGTCAGCAGGTTGCTCCTTTTCGTTTGTGTGCTGCTTTCCACGCGTTTTCGTTAGTGGTTTAGTCGTTTTGCTTGCTTTTTGCTCACCGGAGTTTCAGCTTTCACAGATGCAAAGCACACGCTCTCTCGCGCACGCACAGACAGAAACACACACGCATGCTCGCACACACGTACACACACACACACACACACACAGTGCAAGAAGCAGGACCGCAGAGTAGTCAGGACCGAGGTTATGGGTTTGGGGGCGACCCCTGGTGGTGTTAAGGAGACAACGCGCTTAATATTGTACAAACAGGCTACCCGTTAAGACCACCGTTGCACCATTAATATCCCCAAATATTGTATTTTTGTTCCCAGCTATACAAAAGGTGTTTTCTTTTTTTTTTTTTCTTTTTAACACACCGTGATTCGGATTTGTTTGTGGTGTTTTAGATTTTAATTGCTTTCAAAATAATAATTCATTTAAAAAAACTTGTTAGCTGTGGTACCAAAATTAATTCAGCTCAGAAATGTTAACTAACGACCACACCAGGAAAGGTTTAGACAAAAGGACAGGCGTGATCCTTTGGATTGCAAGTCAATAAAAACACTAAATATGCAAGCGTTGCTGTTTTTATAAGCGAACGGGTTTTGATTGAACAATAGGGTCTTTCAAGAATTACAGTCAGGGTGAAGCGCTGTAAAGATTCAAAGATAGAAACCTGAAACACGGACATGATGGAAAGATCCGTCCAGACTAATGAAAAACCCCTGCAATAGAAAAAAAGTTTACATTGCCAATCGACCCTGCATCACAGCATCGGAGTGACGTTTCTTAAAGGGCTTGCTACACTCGCACACACACACACACCCACGCTTCTTAAATGCATGACAGCAGAGACACAGCGATCCCACTTTCTGGAACGTGTAGTGGATTGGCGTCTGAATGGACTGGAAAAACAGCAAAGGGCTGGACGCGAACCGCAAACCACACGGGTTCAAAGACGCGCGACTTCAAAGAAGAGCGAGCTGTGTAGTGGAGACAGTCAAGCACGGATGATGCTGCTGATGTCAGTGTTGTTAACTCCTCAGCCGCTAGGGGGCGATGTATTACAAACGGCGAACACAACGCAACAGGGAGGCAGGCGGTTAGCATTGCAAAGTCGGCAGCAAGAAAACAAAAAAAAAACTTCACTTGATTACAAATACCACTAAAAAAAAAAAAACATGACATTGTGATTTTAATCCTGCACGTATTCTAAACCTGAATAGTGTTGCAGTCCGTGGAGTGTGATATTGCTAAAAAAAAAAGCCTGGAAGCACACACGCACCAGCAAGCAGGCACCCAGCCCATGCAGAAATCTGAACTAAACTATAATATCATTAAAACTGAATGCTTTGGGTGCGATTTGGCCGTTTCCACGATTCCTTCATATTGTTATTTTTTTTTTGTGGCAGCAATCTCTCTCACACAGAACAACGGTACAGGAGAACATACATTTAAACCATATCAACAGCAACAGCATAGCCATCCACATTAAACAGCAACAGCATAGCCATCCACATTAAACAGCTACCACAGAAAATGCCACCCCATTCAGGCAGAAACAATACCACACGCTAGAAGGTTTGTTGGACAAGTGGCGATAGGATGAATGCCAGTACAAGAAAGGAAAACGGTTTTGTTGTCCTTCCCGCATTTATATTTGTAGTCATTTTACATTATATATATATATATATATATATATATATATATATATATATATATATATATATATATATATATATATATATATATAATGAAAAATCACGTAAAACAACTAGACTGTCCATTGCCCCCCTCTCTATTAGTCCCTGGGAAGCCAGGTTGCCAACGGCAACTGTTTTGTTTCCAGGGAAACGCCCGTGTAAACAGGAAGTGCCTATTTGTCCACTATGCAGTTGAGTAAACATGGAGAGGAAAGACTTCCTTTCAACATATATAAGCTACAGATAGTGCTGCGAATGTGTTTTTTAAAACAACGAAAGGTCTTGCGTTGGATTTTAATGAATTTCTGAATAAGCTCACAGTCTGGTTGTTTTGGGAATGTTTCAATAAGATTAATGACGCACTATATATATATATATATATATATATATATATATATATATATATATATATATATATATATATATATATATATATATATATTGTAGCAGAATATCCTACAATACCAGTACATTCTCTTATGTGGTGGAACTTCAACAAAGCGTACTCCAAAATTTAGATTAAAAACAAAACCATTTCGAGAAAACTAAGTGACAGCCTACTTTTTTTTTGTTTTGTTGTTGAGTGGGAAGTATTATTAAAAGAGTTTATGTTGATTGAGCCAAGTGCAATGCATTGGATAGTTAATTATCTGTGTATGTTAGGGATTGCTAAGAAAGAAGAGAAAAAAAAATGAATCTATTTTTGTTTTTAAAAGTCCAGCTGCCCCGGGACTCTAAATTAGAGGGGGATAAAAAAAAATAAACAGAGATCCCTGTCTTTGTAAGTTTGGGGAGTTTGTCTTTCATTTTTTTAATGTTTTTTTTTAATGTAATCATTTGTTTTTACATAGGAGGGCTGAAGGAACAATTTTACGAAAAGGAAAAAAAAATGATACTAAATAAACAATTGGTGCTTTTTAAGATATAAAGTACATTCAACTCTATTATACATAAATAATAAACACAATAATTCTTATCATAAAGCAATTTTAGGGAAAAAAATGCATTATTCTAAATCATCATCTTCTTCTTCTTCTCTTTTTTGTATTAATGGGGGCGTTTCGTTTTATTCCAAGCTATAGCAAAATGTCGCTTTCCCAACTTTATCACGCCTGGGGGAAGCAGAATCTGTTAATCCCAGAAACACTAATAATGTAACCGCACGTTTCATCATGATTGGATAAGTGGTTTCCAGAAATATGAAAAACTGTGAGTGTGACAGACTGACAGACAGACAGACAGACAGACCGACAGACACCCCACATCTAATACCCTCAAAAACGTAATAATATTGACTCCAAACGATTTCCATAGCCTCGCTTGTTCTGGCCCATGTTTAATAAAGCTAGTGTATTCCTTTGGGAAAGGTGTTTTCCAGGAGAGGCAATGGCATCTGTGTTGTTCATTTGTAGTAGAGTTTAGTCTTTTTATATTGTAATACACGATCATATTGCCTGTCCTCAAACTCATTTTTAAACTCAAAGTGATCTCGCCTTTAGCAGAGATGCCGAAAGTAGTAGAAACCTGTTTCAGCTTGGTTGGTGCGGCTCAATATCAAGGCATCAAAATCGATTCATGTTAAAACCCCGACCAACACATTTTTAATAAGCTACAGTTTACAGTAATTAATAAAGACAAGATCTTCCAATTAGGAGGATGCAACAGACAGCGTAAAATCTCAAACGAATCCTAGTAAGAATCCTCTAATTCAATCGCAGCGTTTTTTTTCACAATCTTGCGAGGAGAGATTTGGCCACTGTTGATTCTGCTGTGTGAAGCCGGAGAGCAGTCTGTCACGATAGCAGAAACCGGCAGGTGTCTGATTTCGCGTGTTGAAGTTGGACAGTGCCTTTTGCATACAGTCACGATCACGTATATACACAACGCACCCCTTTGAAGAAAAAAAAAAAACTAGCCTTGGAACGGTATATACTGTATAGTACTATAAAAAGAAATTGGTGTGATTTGATTTCTTCTCTTTGTTAAAAGAAAAACACAAAAAAAACAAAAAAAATGTCTTGTCTTTCTTTCTTTCTTTCTTTCTTTCTTTCTTTCTTTCTTTCTTTCCTCTCCTCCTCCGCACACTGGAGTTGTGTAGTCAAGCCTTCTCGGTTCCTCTTTTTGCGCTTTCACTTCTCAATGTCTGAGCGGAATGCAAGCTATCACATATTGTTATATGGTCTGTACGCTTCATAATGTATATCATACTGATTTCTTCAGCTTTTCCATTGAACAGCTAATGTAAGTGAACAAGTTACACCCGTGGGCCCAGGGAGGGAGGGGGTGTGTATAGAGAGCTGTGCTTACAGAACCGGGGTCCAGTCTGAGGAGGGGCAAAATTGAGTTCTTTTTATATTATTTTAAGGCACCTTAAGAGCACCTTTGTTTGTTTTTTTAGTAGTTGGGTTTTTACAGCTGCACTTTATTTTATAAATTTTATTTTTTTTAAAGCGCCTTAAAAATCTTCACTTTGACAGGTTCATTTCTGACACAATAAGAATCCGTTTGCCCCTTCAGTTCCCTAAAGCCGGCAAATCCTTAGCTGGAAGTATGGCACGATGGTTTAAAATGTATTTATTTTAAAGCTAGTCTTCAGGAAGACACATTCATGTAAGCCCCTGCAGATTTTCAAAGAAGCCGTCCTTTCATATTAAGAAACTCGCTGGAATTATAGAAAGGGTGCCAGTTTAGAAATACTGAAAAATCTTAATAAATTCAAAGACAAGCGCTCCACTAGAAGTCTTTCTCGGTGTCTTGAGGGGAAAAAAGGACTTTTAGTCCAAACGTTTGTCATTGAATTTAGTATTTCTAGATGTTGCACTGATTCATAGTCATGAGTGAAGAGATTGTGGCCAGCTTTGGAACTGTGAATCCATTGTGTCCCCTATACTTCTCTAGAGAATGCTTAGATCATAGCACGGTGCTTCCCTATCTCTTAAAAACAAACATGCCCCCTAATTTATCAGACTCCCGTGGAGCATACGGCTGGAAAACAGGATCCCGATGAGTTCCTGTTCCACGAAATTCCAGTTTGGGCATTTCACACTTGCTCCATAACTAACCCTAGCCGAGCCTGTCAATGGGAAATTTATTTGGTTCGTTTTGTTTGGATTTGTGAATCGGTGGAGTGGCCTGGATTTTGCAGTCCGATCCCTCCCTCCCTCCTCGCTGGGGGTGCCCTGTCTTTCTGGAAGCACAGCCCCTGGGTTCGTGGTGAAATGCATGTGTTAAATACAGTTTCTTTTCCATAATAATAAAAACAGTTTTATAGAGCAGTGCCTTTAACTGGTTGAATAAAAGGATGTTCTAGACTGTAAAGCTGTGCTGTGTGTGACTGAGTCATTGCTTTCCTTTATATTCCAGTTAGGAAACTCAAGCCATAGATTATTTATTAAAGATAAGACTAGACAGCACTACTAACTTTATACATCCTCCTCCCATCTGTGGAAACACAGCCAGCACATTTGCTTACCTCAGGAACTGGATACAACCACTGTCTTCAGCGAGGACAGGTCATGGGATTATGGGACTGCACCACAGGAAAGCCAAGGACAGAATCAGCTGGATTTGAACCCAGTTCTCCAAAGGAGGAAACAGCACAGCATGCTAGGGAATGAGCCCACTGCTCCACCTCACTTCTGTAGAACTAGGTTGCTTTATCAATGACTATATAGGACCATTTTATGTTATGCTTCAGAGTGGTGCATTAGATCACTGTGCCACCTTGCACCCTTTTGAAATGGTCTGTCAAAAAGGCACTTTGAAAACAAAGCACAAAAAATAACACTACAAGGACTTGGCCTGTGTCCTCATAAGGCAGGTTTTGTCAGATTTTCCTTCCTTGTGGAGACTTTTTTTTTAACCCAGCAAGCACTATAAACCTACCCATACACACACATTATTATTATTTATTTCTTAGCAGACATGCTTATCCAGGGCGACTTACAATTGTTACAAGATATCACGTTATTTTTACATACAATTACACTATTTTTTTACACATTATTTTTACATACAATTACCCATTTATACAGTTGGGTTTTTACTGGAGCAATCTAGGTAAAGTACCTTGCTCAAGGGTAAAGCAGCAGTGCCCCCCACATGCACACGCACACACACACAAAAACCATACAATGTCACTATGTATTATGACTTTGTTTTAATTTTTTTTATTTTTAAAAACAACTTTGGACAGACAGTTTACTGATATTGCAGCTTCAAGCACATTATACATTGCGTGGAACATTTAACAACACGACAAGAACAATACCGAGACCAGTATTTACACACACAAAAACAAGGCGTGCAATAACGAAGAGCGAACACAAGAGGGCGCCAAACAGCAATTCATAGTGCAGTCCAGGGACCTCCTAAAGGGAGGCAGTCAGTCTTATTGCAAAGCTTACATACATTAAGCCGGGAGTCGTGGGTTCAATACATATTTTTGGCAAACGTAGCCATTGTCAAAACAAAGATTTTAACATCAAAATGTAGGGCGATACAACATGCATGGCCACCAGTGGCCGTTGTACGATCAATAATTCACAATACAGTACATACACAGTCCATGGCAAACGCCACTCGTCTATACAGAACATGCTTTCAAACATATTCAGGCACACGTGACCTTCGTCCAGTGCTGGGAGGGGTAGATACAAATCAAACACGAATGCAAAGCTATTCATTTTGAATTACAAAAGAATTACTAGGTGGGGGGGAAATGCTAAATGAAACAAAAATTAAATATTTATATTTTGGGTGGGTTAGTCCGTGGGTGGGGATGACATCCTCATATGAGGCTATCATGCATTTTGTGTCTTCCATATGTCCCCATATAAAGAGAATTAAAATACATAATTATTATTCGACATCATGTAAGTTCTCCATGTATGACGCGAAAGGGTTTAGAATCAGCCCCTTACTTTACAGTAAGGGTTGTCGTTGTTCTATGTTAACGTTTCAAGAGAAGTGACCGCAGCAGCGTTTCTTCCGCCCCTCTGTTTCGGCTCTCGCATTGGCACTCTTCGACCACGGTGACCCGCCTCTCCCGCACTCTCTCGACCCCCTCGCACAGCATCGGTACCAGCGCTGTCCGGGTCTTCGCCGGGGCGCACAGGGAGCAGGACGCAGAGAGAGCCCACTGCTCCGGCCGCGCTTCAGCGGACCCCGCGTCTCCGACTGCCGGCACGAACAGAGAGTTGCACAGCCCGAGGCACAGCTTGTTTTGCAGAGTGACAGTCAAGCAGCCCGGAGCAGAAACACGCTGGAAATGAGAAAACAAACTTCGTCACGAAATGAACTTTATTGACCTTATTATTACATGGGTTTAAGCGGATAACGAATTAGACACTGAACACTGAAAATTCAAATAACAGCTAAACCCAGGCTTACCTGTCTGAAGGAGACAGCCCTGCATGCAGTCTGAGACGCTTCCTTCAGAGTCACTGGGAGCCCCTCCTTGGCCACGCTGTCCCTCTGGATGGCTTTCTTCCACATGTCCATACCCTGCTTCCTGTGCATCTCCACCCCAACGCCGCTCTCCAGGTGAGGCTGGGGCTTGAGCAGAGAGCCAGGGCCGCTGCGGGCCGGTACGGCCCTCCTCCCCAGTCCCAGGAAAGGGGTCGGGATCCCCCCAGTGGCGGGGGCGCCGAGCCCGAAAAGAGAGCTGGGGGGCCGGCGGCTCAAAAGGGGGGATTGGCCGAGGAATCTGGGGTTCAGATGGACCACTTTCACGACCCCCTGAATAGGTCTGTCTGAGCCAGCGCCAGAGCCGGCAGCATCTTCATCTAGAAACGAATCAAAGCCCTTCAGAGGACTGGAGAGAGACACGGCACAAACAGCAGCCAGGAGAATGTGAACTGAAACATTCATTTCAGCTGTCTTTCCTTCTCCTCTCCTCTTTCTTCTCCTCTCCTCTTTCCTTCTCTCCTCTTTCCTTCTCCTTTCTTCTCCTCTCCTCTTTCCTTCTCTCCTTTCTTTCTCCTCTTTCCTTCTCTCCTTTCTTCTCTCCTCTTTTCTTCTTCTCTTTCTATTTCTCCTCTCTCCTTCTCTCCTTCTCTCCTTCTTAAGGATCTCGAAGCACAGAAAATCCTGTTCAGTCTCTTTTAAAAAGTTTCTTTCAAAAAATTTGGATCACCCAAAATAAAAAATAATAAAAAAAAGATCTTGGTTCAAGGCTCCATAAAAGAAAGCCTTGCAGTCTTCGTCTGGCTTGGCTGGGCTCTGCCGGTGCTTTTTATAAAGCCCCAGGTTCCTGAACTTGACCATATAAGTCTGGGTGACAGATCTGCCTCCTGCCCGCTGCTGTTACACTTGACAAGCCACACCTGGTTAGCAGGTCCGTAGGAAGCAGCTGCCGCAGCATTTGGATTGGAAAGACAAAGGGTTTACGAGCTGCAGTGGTCCCAGCCACCAGACCCCCATGTGGATTGCACTGCGCTCCACACCTCCTACTCCCTCCAATACTCCTCCTTTCAGAGCAGGATTGTGAAGTGCAGCCCATCCGCAAATACAAACCTGTCTGATGCACTAATAAAAAGAAAGGCAGCTTTGAACTCTGAAAGTTCTCTGAAGAGCCCCATGCTGTTCCCATGGTTACACTCTGCATTTACCATGGTCTAGCCTGGCTTGCCATGTTTATTAACATGCTTTACCGTACCTCACTCTTCTTTACAATGCTTACCCATGCTTTGCCAGGCTTTGTTTTATTACACTTTGCTGTGCTTTTACTATGGGTCACTTTTCTATGTTTAAAACACAACATCAATACATTTTAACTGTGCTTCTACCCCAAACTACACACCAAGACAGCCTGGCTATATACTAGAAACATCTTTAAAGAGTGACAATAGAACGATTCATTGGTAAAGTAACTTTTTTTTTTAAGAAATGCGCAAACTATCCCTTATAAAAGTTTACCATATTAAAAGCACAGCAAAGTGTAATAAAGCACAGACATGCATTGTAAAGACCTTTATGAGGTATGGTAAAGCATTTCAATAACGCTAACAAACCAGCAACAACAACAAAAACACTGTGCAAAAGGACGCTTTTAGAAGGAATACTTTGCAGGAGAATCAGTCCTCCCCCCGACTCTTCCTTAGCTTCAAGGGAACACACCGCGTGCGCCACCTGTCTGTCGCATTTGTCAGTTTGTTTTGCAGCCTCGATGCATTCCAAAGCTGTCTCTGTTGCCTCAGTGTTAATTAGTCTTGACAGCAGCCCCGGTACACGTGCTAATGACGTCTTTAGAACTCCACACGCCTTCACGTGTGAAGGTCATTAGCAGAATCGGGTCACTTTTTCATCAAAGGTTTGCCAGCCATTTGGAGTCGGACTGACGTGCTAATTGCTAGTCGTGGACAGAACGAGAGGAAATACATTTCAGAAATCCATATTAAAAGTCGAATTAATTAATTACTTTAAAAAAAGCATTGACGCTGGAAGATACACATATCTGGCCAAACGCTTTGCATCAGCCAATAACACATTCTGCTTCATGAAGTCGAATGAAACCTGCTGAATAATGTGACCTAAACATATTGAATTACACACCGCTTTGCATTTGTAGTTTTTCCATATAGTTAACGAAAAAGCTGACAAAAATTGAAAAAATGTTTTGAAAATCTAACATGAAATACTGTACTTCTATTATGGCTTCCGGTAGACTTTTGCGATATCATTTTGCAGTTTCTTTGAGTACATGATGTTAAATAAAAGATCTAAATTATGTTCATATTATTATTATTATTGTTATTATTATTATTATTATTATTATTATTATAAAAGTATGTCTATTTATTAAGGCACACCAGAATTGGAATATATTTTAACTCTCTACAATGATTAAGAAAGCAGTAAATGGCTTAGTACAAAACTTGATATTAAATCCTGCCACCTGGACAATCCTATCACCTTATATGACAATACGCTTGTAGTGTTCGTGTCTTTGACCGGCATCTGAAAACGGCCTCGTCATTTCAATGCACTTTGTTTGAAAGCAGTTCTGCTAGAAGGGGGTTTGCTGCGGACTCCACCTCCTGCACACGAGAGACACTGGAACAGAGGCTGATGGGCCAGTGTGGAGTACCGCTGAGCAAACACTAGGGGGCTCTGCTGGCCACAATGGCGGGGAGTGGTTTTACTGACTCGTTTTGTCCCAGAATAATTTTCAGTTGTCAGTAGTAGAACATATGATAACAGAAGTTACAATGGCGCTTCGACAGATTTTCCTCTCCTTCCCCACCATCCCCTCCAGTATCTCTACCTGTCTGTCTGCTATCTCCTCCTGGATGCACTCGCATCACCTCAAACTCAACCTCTCGAAATCTGACCTCCTCTTCTTTCCCTCCTCCTCCCCTTCCTCTGATCTCTCTACCTGCATTCCTCTGGAATCTACCACGCTCTCTCCCTCCCCAGCCAGGAACCTCGGAGTTACCCTGGACCCCTGCCTCTCCAGCTACCTCCAGACCCTCATCTCTCCCTACACCCCCACTCGACCTCTCCGCTCCTCCTGCACTAGAAGACTGGCTCTACCTCCTCTATGCTCCCCTGCCTCCAGAGCCCGCTCCTTCTCCACCCTCGCCCCCGCAGTGGTGGAATGAACTTCCTACAGATGTCAGGACTGCCCAGTCCCTGACCACATTCCGGCGCCTCCTCAAGACTCACCTCTTCAGACAACACCTGTAAAACTCAACTCTCCCCTTCTGGACAGTATAGCCCTCTGCCTTTAATGCCCTTTAACCTGCACTTATCTGCTCCCTATTTCACTGTATTTAATCCTGCACTTAACCCAATCTGTAGTCTCTTGTATTTCATCTGCACTCGTATCTAACCGTGATGTAACTATCAACACTGTTATCTGCTCTTGAACTGCCCTGATATCAAATCGTACAACTGTAAGTCACCCTGGGTAAGGAAGTCTGCTAAGAAATAATAATAATAATAATAATAATAATAATAATAATAATAATAATAATAATAATAATAATAATATCACACTCCAGTTAATAGCACTTGCTCATCACACAGCATATTTGTCATTTCAGTGTTTTAATGCTTATTTTGCCAGTGTCTATTTCTATTTACGGACGCCTTCAACACGAGCGTCTATACTGTGTCACCCTCTGCCTTAGCTTGAGTGGGACAGTATTGCACTGGGAAGCTTTGCAGTCCTATTGTATTCAGAGAGAGAGAGAGAGAGAGAGAGAGAGAGAGAGAGAGAGAGAGAGAGAGAGGAGGAGGAGGGGAGAGACAGTCAGAGACATGTCATGATTGGCCGACACTGTAAATGCTGGCTGGGCATTTGCGAGGATTTGAGGGCGAGGGCAGTCCGAAGCGGCGGTGGGCAGTGTACTGGTTGCTGGATTGGATTTGTTACATTTAGAATTAACTTGCCATTGCTGTTACAACAAACCGGATCACAGGCGCGCAACAGCACGCCGTCTCCTAGAAGGTGGGTGGAATGGATTTGTTAGGAAGAATAAACAAAATTATACATGGGGCAGCAGTGTGGAGTAGCGGTCAGGGCTCTGGACTCTTGACCGGAGGGTCGTGGGTTCAATCCCAGGTGGGGGACACTGCTGCTGTACCCTTGAGCAAGGTACTTTACCTAGATTACTCCAGTAAAAACCCAACTGTATAAATGGGTAATTGTATGTAAAAATAATGTGATATCTTGTAACGTTTGTAAGTCGCCCTGGATAAGGGCGTCTGCTAAGAAATAAATAATAATAAACTACGCATGGGCTTATGAAGCTCGCTTTAACGGACTGTGTTACACCGCACCCTGCGAACTAAGAAAACTAGCATTCCACAAGAGAACAGAACAGCATTTGGTTTATGCAGTTTAAGATACAGAAAATTTAAAGTTTGCCCAACAGTCGTAAGTCTTTAAAGAAAACCGCGAGTTTTCTTCGTCAAAAACACAAGTAAATTAATGGATCATTTTTAAAAAGGTGGAATTTCTAGAAAAGAAGATTTGGAAAATAAATGATTTAAATAATTGATAGATATGATATACAAATAATACTTGTACTGTGATTCTTGAAATGGATAAGGGCGTCTGCTAATAAATAAATAAATACGTAAATAAAAATTAATAATAATAATAATAATAATAATAATAATAATAATAATAATAATAATAATAATAATAATATGCGCTACTGTATTTCTAAATTAACCAATTATACGCATGTTTTAAAATCACACCAATTATTTAACATAAAAATATAGCTTTTTTATATATTTAATTTGAACACTCTTCTAAAATCTTTTTTTATTGTATTTAATTACATTAATTGTTCACCATTATACTTGGTGGTGTTTTGAAACATTACAAATTGAGAACGCATTAAAACGTGTAAGAAAATCACATTTGAACGGGGGGTATTTTTCCAGTCTGTCTCTCCAGTCAATTTAAATTCGTATTTAATCATTTACTAGCGGGCGTCCACACGGTTATAATAAAGTGAATGTGTACCTGCGAGTTTCCAGAACGGTCACTGTACCGCTACGCTACGCAAACTGCGCTCCCTTCTTCATTAATTACCTGCGACAGGTGAGCGACTAGAAATATGTGTCCCGCTTTTAATTGTGGTCTCTGTGGACTGAGTACCCCTGGCGCCACGACTGAGGTGTCTGGAAGCATTTGCGTTAGACACGTTTTTAAATGCTAGTAGGAGAAAAGTTATTTCACCTAAGGTATCTTAGGTTGGCTTTATTTTGGGGTTTGAGTTGAGCTTAGATTGTAAGAAGAGGTCATTTTTTAACTTGTGCTAAACATACTTCCATAGTTCTGACTCCTGTGCATTCAAGTTTTGGAGAAAGAAAGTAACATCACCGTTTAAAAATAAGTCCACTACTTCTGTACTTAATAAAGCTCTTAATATAGATCGATTTTTTTTTTATTTATTTTTTTTTTTAGGTTAGATTAAAAAGAAAAACACAATCAAGTTTATGTTAAAATATGTTGATGCCTGTTTAGTGACATTCTGATGTGGCTCTGAGCTGTCTTTCACAGCAGAATGCCTTGTTTCCACTCCAGTTTGTTTGCGTCGTCCAGCTGTAGTTTTTCGCAGTAGGCACACACACACACACACACGCACACACACACACACACGCACACACACACACACACACACACACACACACACACACACACACACACACACACACACACACACACACACACGCACACACACACACACACACACTTCCTTCACACCCTGAAACCTACTTGCCACTTCCTGGAAAGCAAGTAGCTACAAGCTGCTTAGGGTATGAATGTCACCTTCAAGGTGTGTTTACGCCCAGGAAGTGAAACTCAAATCGGGCAAGGAGGGTCACTCTTTTTGCCCATCTCACCCTTAACTATTAAACCCCCAACCGGGCTGAATTTATTAAAAGAAACGCCATCAATTCAATGACAAACATTCTGATGAGAAGTATTTCTGGGATCCTTCAAGAAGCTGCTTGATGAGATTCTGGGATCAATAAGCTACTAACAACCAAACGAGCAAGATGGGCCGAATGGCCTCCTCTCGTTTGTAAACTTTCTTATGTTCTTATGTTCTTAATTCTCAATGTCTTCAAATGCTGGAACAGCTCCTGAACTCAGGTCAAAGCACATTTAACTAGACTTATACAAATATATCTGAAATAAAACACAGTGTTTTAGTGCGTGTGTTTAGAACGACATCATAAAAAGGTCAATGAAAAAAATATGCAGTTACTTAATCCACAACAAAATTGAATTTCTCCTTATCCCCAAACCTGGAGTGCTGTACGATGTATGAACCACGCTGAAAATGGAACATGGTGTTCCCTGTCGCACTGTTGTATTTACAGTAACGTCTCACACCCCTCTGTGTATTAAACACTGTCAATAACGTGTGACCTCCTTAGCTTCACTGAGGACCTGTTTTAGCAGCTGCTTGTGTACTTTCCCCACCCACTGTCCTCACTGCGGTAAACCCTTCAACACTTCAAAGTTAAATCACACAGGGTGTCATTCTTTCCAGTTCTTATATTGCTTCAGTTTTTCATCACACTCTGGAAACTAAAAGCTTAAGCCCAGCGTGGTTCGTGCTGTAACACTAATCTGATTATTAGACAGGTAACAAAATCGACAGCAGTCAATGCACTGAGAACACTTTAGTATTCAAAAGCAAAAGGAAAAATAAAAATGACACAGCGGTTCCTGTTCCGTTATCTGCACATGTGTGCTAAACGACTGCTGGGTTTTTTTTGTTTTTCCACTGGATTGTATCAGACAAGAGGTAGGGTTTGTTTTGACTAAGAGGATCAATACCGGACAAAGATCTGTCTTCATAGGGAAGCAGTGTGGCTCTAGTGGAGCTGAGGAGGGACTGGGAGGGAGGGAAGCAGTGTGGCTCTAGCGGAGCTGAGGAGGGACTGGGAGGGAGGGAAGCAGTGTGGCTCTAGTGGAGCTGAGGAGGGACTGGGAGGGAGGGAAGCAGTGTGGCTCTAGCGGAGCTGAGGAGGGACTGGGAGGGAGGGAAGCAGTGTGGCTCTAGTGGAGCTGAGGAGGGACTGGGAGGGAGGGAAGCAGTGTGGCTCTAGTGGAGCTGAGGAGGGACTGGGAGGGAGGGAAGCAGTGTGGCTCTAGTGGAGCTGAGGAGGGACTGGGAGGGAGGGAAGCAGTGTGGCTCTAGTGGAGCTGAGGAGGGACTGGGAGGGAGGGAAGCAGTGTGGCTCTAGTGGAGCTGAGGAGGGACTGGGAGGGAGGGAAGCAGTGTGGCTCTAGTGGAGCTGAGGAGGGACTGGGAGGGAGGGAAGCAGTGTGGCTCTAGTGGAGCTGAGGAGGGACTGGGAGGGAGGGAAGCAGTGTGGCTCTAGTGGAGCTGAGGAGGGACTGGGAGGGAGGGAAGCAGTGTGGCTCTAGTGGAGCTGAGGAGGGACTGGGAGGGAGGGAAGCAGTGTGGCTCTAGTGGAGCTGAGGAGGGACTGGGAGGGAGGGAAGCAGTGTGGCTCTAGTGGAGCTGAGGAGGGACTGGGAGGGAGGGAAGCAGTGTGGCTCTAGTGGAGCTGAGGAGGGACTGGGAGGGAGGGAAGCAGTGTGGCTCTAGTGGAGCTGAGGAGGGACTGGGAGGGAGGGAAGCAGTGTGGCTCTAGTGGAGCTGAGGAGGGACTGGGAGGGAGGGAAGCAGTGTGGCTCTAGTGGAGCTGAGGAGGGACTGGGAGGGAGGGAAGCAGTGTGGCTCTAGTGGAGCTGAGGAGGGACTGGGAGGGAGGTAAGCAGTGTGGCTCTAGTGGAGCTGAGGAGGGACTGGGAGTGATAGTCACTGTGTGTTTCCTGGTGATCAGCCTGTGATTGAGCTCTCTGTGTTTGAGATGTCTGTGTTTGAGCTCTCTGTGTTTGAGATGTCTGTGTTTGAGATCTCTGTGTTTGAGATCTCTGTGTTTGAGATATCTGTGTTTGAGATATCTGTGTTTGAGATCTCTGTGTTTGCGATCTCTGTGTTTGAGATCTCTGTGCGTGACAGTTACTCAGCTGTAGGTGTGCTGAGCTGCAGAGAGACAGTAAATAAGAGGATTAAGGTCATTTCTGTGTCAGCAGAGAATTTTGCAAGTTAAATGATCTGATTCAGTAGTAGGCTATTTCAGTCCTGTACTGCGTAGAAAAGTCACCATAATGACCTTTACAGAGGAACAATAAACACCTTCCTGGGAATAAGTAACCAAATGAACTGAATTTCTATTCACAGTTACAGTGTGAGCTATCGGTAGAATGGGTTAGTAGAATGTACCGCAAAAAAGTAGATAAAGCCACGTCAAGAAAAACAACACAGTTCCACAAAGAGTTTCTGCTTGTAGTTTTATCTGAGAATTCGTTACTGGTCAATGATGCTGTTCTATTGTACTGGTACCAGACAGCATATGACCATTAATATAAGCTGAACAAATAATAATTAAGGGGGTTTGATTGAAGCCTTTCGAATCTTGACTTGACAAAGTTAACCCTGACCAATACTTTAAACACAGGACCAGAGGACCCAGTTAGAAATGAAGTGGAAACAGACTTCAGGAGAGAGGGAAGGAGACTCTTCTTCACACAGAGTGGTGAGGGGATGGAATGGGTTACCTAGTCATGTTGCTGAAGGAGACTTTTCTTCACACAGAGAGTGGGGAGGGGATGGAATGGGTTACCTAGTCATGTTGCTGAAGGAGACTCTTCTTCACACAGAGAGTGGTGAGGGGATGGAATGGGTTACCTAGTCATGTTGCTGAAGGAGACTCTTCTTCACACAGAGAGTGGTGAGGGGATGGAATGGGTTACCTAGTCATGTTGCTGAAGGAGACTCTTCTTCACACAGAGAGTGGGGAGGGGATGGAATGGGTTACCTAGTCATGTTGCTGAAGGAGACTCTTCTTCACACAAAGAGTGGGGGGGGGGGATGGACTGGGTTACCTAGTCATGTTGCTGAAGGAGACTCTTCTTCACACAGAGAGTGGGGAGGGGATGGAATGGGTGACCTAGTCATGTTGCTGAAGGAGATTCTTCTTCACACAGAGTGGTGAGGGGATGGAATGGGTTACCTAGTCATGCTGTTGATGCTGTATCACTGGGATCCTTTAAGACCCGACTTGACAAAGTTCTGAGATTAATCAGCTATTAGGAACCGGACGAGCAGTTTTGACCAGTTTTCAGCCCAGCACAAAACAGAACTGAAGCATGGAAGAAATAAAAATCACACTGTTTAAGCAGTTAAAAACACTGTGCATTTTGTGGATATTAAGAATTCTGATTTAACGTACTTGTAAGCTAAACTGCCTGCTTTGTGTCACAGATTCCTTGAGACGAGGGCTCTCAAACCCCTGCCGCCCACCAGGTTTCCGTGACAACGATCTGAGCATCTTCTGGATGTGTGTGTGAGTGAAACCAACGCCATGGCAACCCAGAACACCCAGAGTTCTGTCAACACAGAAGAGGACAGCGGTTCAGACAAAGAGCGCAGCGAAATGAACAAGGCTTTTTCAACTTGCACAGCTGAAGAAGGCTGGCCCGGCTGCCCTGACCAAGACGGGTCACCTGACAATCCTCCTTCCCCAGAATCTCCGGATGTGAAACTTCCAGAAGGATCGTTAGAGGATTGCGTGAGCATCACTCCGCAACGCTGTCTACCTGCTAGCACAGGCTGCCAGAACCCAACCTGCTCACAGGAGGGCGCTAGTGAGCCTCGAAGCCAAAGCCCCGATGACAGCAAGGGTGATGGTGCACCAGGCATTCCGGTTCCAGGGGAAACACCAGCCACTGGAAACAGGGTTCCCCTTAGCGAACTTCCCAAAATGGGTTTGGAAATGAGTGAGGGGTCAACCGCCGTGTTGGAAGGGAAGCAATTAGAAGACAAAGGAAGATCTGTTGAGGGGTGTTTGAAAGCAGAAGGAAACCAGGATGAGAATCCCTCAGATCCCATTCCCGGGCAGGCTGGTGATAGCCTAGACAGCATCACAGCGGATTTGGAACTCACCAGAATTTCATGTAAAGACATAAAAGAAACTCAGCTCGGTCTTTTTCCTGAAGCCACACCTCCAGCCAAATTGGGTGCTCTGAGAGACTCCGGACACTGTGCAGTACCTCAGGACGACCACAAGAGGGCGCTCCTTCCCCACTCAGCTTTGCAGCAGGAGCACAAGGAACAGGTGTCTGCAGAGCTGCCACCCCTAGCAACAGTTGTCCCGGAGCTGGCCAATGAGAGTTCCCTTGGGGAGCTCAGCGTGCTGGAGAGTGGAGAGGGGGAAGGGCTGCAGGAAGGTGCATTAACAGGTGGAGCTAAGCAGGGAGCAGTCTGGGAGGGAGACGCTGAGACAGAGAAGGATATGAGGCTGGGATCACAGCGCCCAGGAGCCAGTCTGCTTCTTCCAGACACACGAGAGGAGGCTGCTGAGGCTCCTGATCAACCCAACAGAAGCAGAATGGAAGTGGAAAATGGAGACGCCGCCTCCGACAACATGAGTGACAGTGGGGTGTCTGCCGATTTCTCCCCCGGCAGCACGCTGGAACTTGATGGCACTTTGGACCTTCCTCCTGCCAACGAGACTCCCATTGAGAGGGGGATCCGTCTGGCCCAGGAGCGGGAGAACAGCCTGAGAAGGGCCAGGGGGATCTCCAGACCGTGTGTGTCTGAGGAGTACGTGGAGATCCCAATCAGGAAGCCTATTTTGTCCCAGCCCTTGCCGGCGATCTCCAGCAAGGGAAAGGACAGGCAGTTCGCCGGGCTGCAGATGAAGAAGCAGATCCAGCTGGAAACCAAGAGAGAGGAAGACCTGGTGCAGCTGGGGAAGGTCCTGGGGGTCTACGACCGGGGGGCACGGCAGGAACTCCAGGAGAAGAAGCTTCTCTTTGAGCAGTTCCAAGAGCCGGAGCAGCCCGTGTCTAAGAAGCTGTCTGCATCCACTGACTTTCTGAACGCCAGCCCGGGGCAAAGCGTGCGAGAAAGGAGGAAAAGCTTAGAGACGCTGGACCAGAATCCCTCGGCTGATGGTTCACACTCTTCCTCCTGGAGCTCCTCAAACTCTTCAAGGTCTTCCAGCGTCTCGTCAGCCCCCAGAGGCCCATCTTTGGCTGAAGGCCCCAACGTCATCATCTTGGAGAACACATTCCAGCTTCATGCTGCCACACCGTCTTATTCTCCCCAGCCGGTCCCCCCACCCAGCCGGGCTATCAATTCCTCTCAAGGGGAGAAGGTCATCATCCTGGACTCTGAAAACATGTTCTCCAGGGGGAATGCATCCGACGAAGTGCCCGCTGTAAACGGAGACGCCTCACCCACGGAGAACCCCTTTTTCAAGCTTCGCGCGTCCAGGGAGCCCCAGACGCTGGTGGAGCAGGACATCCTGGCAGCCAGGCAGAGGGAGCAGGAGCTGCACAGGCAGAGGTACAGCCTGTATGGGAACGAGGGGAACCAGGAGAGCGGCAAGCCCAGGATTGCAAGCACCAACAGTGGACACGTTTCAAGAAGCTCCCCCACTCCATCAGGTCAGTGAAATACCGTTGGAAATGCTAAGGGAATTATTTCAATGGCAAGCCTTTTGACTAGCCATGATCTTTCTCAGTGTCTTCTAATCGAAACTTTGTCAAGTGTATAGAATATAAATATAGAACTGCTTTAATAAGTATTCCGGTAGCAATGCATTTATAATTACCTCTCTAACATGCTGCAGTGGTCAGTACTGTATTTCACCATTCAATAATTCATTTGGCTCATGCTGACAGAAATTGTACGATTATATTTCTCTGTATAAATGCCCTTCAGCGATCCCCATGTTTTCAGTTCTTTCAGATAAGCATGCTTGCTGTATTTCATGTTCCAGTAGCCTCTTTCATTGATGGCTAGTTGTTAAAAGCCAGTTGGCAGTTTATATATTATGAGGAAGTTAGGAAAAGTTCCCATCAAGGCTCTTCCAAACGCACCATTCCCCTATAGAGCGGTCTAAGACAACAGGACAGAGTCTAATCCGTTTATTAATGTTCCTGGTGTTTTCACCTGGTGGGCTGTTCCATGTATTTCTAATTTCTAAAAAAGTGCTTCCATCCTTCTTACAACCCAGGTAATATTGATACTAGAACTACTGCTACTGAAGTTAGATACACAGTCATTTTAATATAGCTATTATTATTATTTATTTCTTAGCAGACACCCTTATCCAGGGCGACTTACAATTGTTACAAGATATCACATTATTTTTACATACAATTACCCATTTATACAGTTGGGTTTTTACTGGAGCAATCTTGGTAAAGTACCTTGCTCAAGGGTACAGTAACAGTGTCCCCCACCTGGGATTGAACCCACGACCCTCCGGTCAAGAGTCCAGAGCCCTAACCACTACTTCACTAACCTTTACACTTTTACATATTGGTCATTTTTTAAGTCTGCAAAGCCATTTTTTTAGCCCTGTTACAGTCATGTTTTTTATGAATATATGTGTATAGTGTAAATGCATATAAAATGATACTGGATCTGACCTGTGTGTGTTTTTGACCACGGTTAAGGTCAGAAGGTAGCTTAACATGGTACAGCCCCAGCGTTGATTCTAGCACACTGTCTTCACATTGAGGAAACTGCCTGTGACTTTCATTTGCATTACAAATATAATCAGAGCAAAGCTGTCCTGCACACCAGAGTGCTTATGATTACTGTATCTGGGGTGTCTAAAGGGTGTATTAGTAGCAGACTGGTAATGTCAATATTTTAATTCAGCTGAACTGAAGCAAAACATCAGGTGGTTCCAGATGGAGGGTAGTGTGGTTGTGGTCTCAATCAAAAATAAATGACATTTCAGAACATTGCTCCTAATACTGGCTATCCCATCAATCATTAAGGTTATTTCATGATGTCTGCTGCTCTGGGTGTTCTCTGTTAAAGCTGGGCACCACACAGCAATCTGAATCCGTTTGATTAACCCTATCCCTTATCCCAGCGCCATATGTTAACGCACTCCGTTAGAAATCACGCTGGAACCTCAAGGGACTCCCAGTCTGAGGTCGTGTAGAAATATGCAGGAAAAAAAACAGGTCCTGTTCTCATATATACTCAACAAAAGAGTTTTTTTTTAAATTCTGTAACTTCATTTTCGACAAATAACGCGGGACTGAAAGGGTTAAAGTCATTGCACACCTGAAGGAAACAGAGACAGCCAAAACTCACAATCACGCCTGATCACGACTTATTCAAATGTTTTTTTTTAATTTTTTTTATCAAAAGCCTGGGATTTGTATTCAGTTGGATTTAAGTACGCAGTTCAGAATGCAGGTTCTTTACCAGCTTAATTTAACACTTCAGCATTCAACGCTTTTGGATAGTTACAGTTTCATCTCTCTTGTGCAGCTGTGGAAAGGACACAGGTTCAAACCGCTGTGAAGTTCAAGTTAACCACATACAGCCCTGGTATTTGAGATTTACCCCAGAAGCAAATATCGGCAGTTTATAAGAAACAGACCCCTTGAGAGCGCTGAAGGAGACCTGCAGTGAGATTATGAAATTGTTCAGTTCTGTGTTCCTTCGTTCAAACAAGCACGTCAGAAACATCCGTCTCCGCGGCTGGAAATCCAGCGTTAGCGCGGTCAGAGCGACGCAGAAGCTGCTGAGAGTTGACGCATTTCAGCAGCGAGCGCAGAACAGCGCGGTTTAAGAAATGGCAGTGCACAGTTTCATGTAACGTGGATATTTAAGATCTAGGTGTGATTCAGCAAGCAAGCTGGTATCATGGTCAATGAAAATGCTTTTATAGTACGTGGAATCACCTCTCAGTGCCACATGCAGATAAAAACGCGGACAGATTCACAGACACCACCATGTAACCCAAGCAGTGTGGAGTAGTGGTTAGGGCTCTGGACTCTTGACCGGGGGGTCATGGGTTCAATCCCACTGCTGCTGTACCCTTGAGCAAGTTACTTTACCTAGATTGCTCCGGTAAAAAACCCAACTGTATAAATGGGGAATTGTATGTAAAAATAATGTGATATCTTGTAACAATTGTAAGTCGCCCTGGATAAGGGCGTCTGCTAAGAAATTAATAATAATCATTTATTGTTTAGCACTTTGTCCACGATTGAAACATACTAAACTAGTTGAAGCACTTCTTTTATAGGCTAAGATGTTATTCATTTCTACATGATTGATTACATCCATAATTTATAAGCGATTTCCTGTGCAATTCGTTCTTAATGCCTCTGTGGATATTCAATACTCTTCGAGTTATTAGCAAGTTCATTTCAGTTTGCAGACTGCAGAAAAAAAAACCCAGCTCCTCTACCCACGCCAGCTCACCTCCTGGGGATTATTAAACTGAATAGCAACACAATATATATATATATATATATCATATATTATTATCACACTGCAATGCCAGCAGAGAATTGAGGTGCATCAGAGTGCATGGCCGCACCTCACTGACTATCTGGTGATCACAAATACTAATCCCAGGCAATACACGCACTGTTCCAAACAACAGGTTACAGTCCCGAAACTGTATAACACACACACACACAAAGACACACTCACGATCACCAGAGTTAGGGCTAACGTGCAATCGGTGAAATATTATATAATTTATTAGTGCACAGTGGTGAAGTGTTGTCCTGGTTGGTGCTGGCCTCAAGTGACAGCTCCCGGTACGTGTTAGCCGTCTAATAAACAAACAAGTATATAACTAGACACGACAAAACCGAAAAACACTAAACACTCACGGTATGTTTTTGCTTCTCCTTCAGCGGTTCGCTCGCAACCATAACAAAGGAACAGATCGCTCAGCCACGCCCCCTTTTGTACCGTCAGCCACGCCCCCTTGGTTAGCGAGTGCAACCGTTTCTCCTCCAATCCGCGGTTGCCACATCGCTTCCCTTCTGGGGCGGTGACTTGGTGTACCGACTTCCACCTTTCCCTGGAATGAATTTTCAGGCCATCCAGTCCGGGGCACTCTGTTCTCTTTACACAGCGCCCTCACAGGTTGGGAGGGGGATTTATAACCAAGATTCATTCTTTCTCTGTCAAAGGGCAATATTGTGTTTATGATGCCGGACTTGTAAGATAACAAGAAGAAGAAGAATGTACAGCTATTATTATTATTATTTATTTATTAGCAGAAGCCCTTATCCAGGGCGACTTACAATTGTTACAAGATAGCACATTATTTTTACATACAATTACCCATTTAGGTTTTTACTAGAGCAATCTAGGTAAAGTACCTTGCTCAAGGGTACAGCAGCAGTGTCCCCCACCTGGGATTGAACCCACGACCCTCCGGTCAAGAGTCCAGAGCCCTAACCACTACTCCACACTACTGCCCCAGCTATGGTCAAAGCATAATTTAGATATTTTATTTAACATCATGTAATCAGAAGGAAGCCATAATAGTAGTACAGTATTTCATGTTAGATTTTGAAATGTCGCAGTTTTTAATTTGTCAGGTTTTATTCGACTTAATGAAGCAAGAATGATTCATTCTATAGCGTGATGCAAAACGTTTAGCCAGAGCGGTACAGTGTGCCCTCCAGATATAAATCATTTTCATGCCTGTTTGTTAGCAGGGAGCATTGACTGAGTACTGTAAACTCACTACTAGCATTGTGAATGACTAATACTAGCCCAAGGCACATGTTATTGCCTATAGATTTTCAACTGCTTTTAACATTGGATTGAAGCGAAATTAATTTAGTCAAGTGTTGCTTAATAACTTGGCTAAAAATCTTAGAAAATGGAATCATGTCATAAAAACTCCCACCAACCGTCACTCTTGGTGGTTGCTAGGTTACCGTTAACCCTAACAGCTCCCTACAAAACAAACCAAATGAAATGACACACGTTGCTTTAAATTGCAGCCTGCATCCGGCGATCCTATTAGTACTGCCTGGTTCTGAATGTGTTGTTTGAGGCCCTGACTTGGTCAAACGGTTTTGTTTCGGCTTCAGTCTGGTGAAACGGGCGGATATTTCAAACCCAGGTTGAGATTCCTCTAAAGTTTAGCCTTGGTGATAGCTGGGTCTCAAATCTTTTCCTCCTAGAATCCTGCTGCGTTCCAGATTATAAACCACGTACGAGAAACTAGCCAATCACTGCGAAGGATTTGTCTGAATCAGTGCCGGGCCAAGGGTGCGTCGGGCCTGGTTTGAAACCCCCTCCCCAAAAAGCCAGGTTAACCCTTCACTGCCCAGGGTATGTCGCCACACCTATTTAATGCCTATTTTCTCCATATATTGGACAGTGGGCAGCAAAGGGTTAATGGCTTGAGCGCTCTGTTGAGGCCGTAGCTGTGCTTTAAGCTGCTGAAACGGTATCCATGATGTGATGACAGCCAGAATAGAAAGTGATACTAAGCAATCTGTAAATGAGCTAGGAGGTTGGGAGCTTTGTTTTTTACACAGCTCAACCTACAGAGACCTGTAGAAGGATTATATCTCGGGGTGCATCGTTTTCTCAGGGGGTTGACGCAAAGGGGCGTGGCTATTCCCAGCCCAAGCCGTTACCCGATTCCATCGCTAATGTCCAGCAGTTTATACCTGCATTCAGCAGATCAAGGCCAGCGCTCCTCTCTTTTGTCTCTCTGAAAGCCGATCCCCTGGAGCTGAATGCCAAGAGCTTTTTTTCTGGCTGATTTCATCTTCTTAATCCGGGGCTGTGACGGCTTAGCTTTCGTTGTGCAAGAAAAAGATCTCTCTCTAGGAAGCAAGAAAACGTGAATCGATTATATATATATATATATATATATATATATATATATATATATATATATATATATATATATATATATATATTAATCGCTAACAGTATCATCTTTTAATATGTCTCATGTCTGATCACGATGGACAACACAGAACAAAATGAGGAAAAAGGAGGGAAAAACCACAGATGTGGCTTTAGACAAGTTCTGGAAATACAGGGCAGTTCCGTTACAAGTGAAACATCTTCCATAGCAAACGTTTCATTGCTGGCTGTTGTCAGCGAAACTCCCATCTCATAGACACCCGTCCTTTACATTTACTGCAAGCTTGAAAAGCAAGCTCTCCGTGTACAATACAGCGGTGGGAATGTGTGCATGTTGCTGTATATTGAAACCCTTGCTGGTTTCAAACGGGGTAGTACCTGGAGTAAATACAATGCCTATTCACATAGCTTTAACGCGTGATTCATTTAACCCATTCAGTCCTCAAAGTCCTGCCTTATCTTAGTGACGCAGGTTAACACACGCTGTCGGAAATCAGGTCAGAGCCTCGCAGGACGCCAAGCTCCCAGACTGAGGTCGCGTAGAAATACATGTAACCGCTTATCCTTCAGCTCGACAAAAATAATTCAGGACTGAAAGGGGTAACGAATGGTTTTTTCGCGTTTTGACAGGATAATTGCGTGGGACATTTACAGACTGTTTTTTTTTTTTTTTTTTTAAATAAGTCACGTTTAAGTTCTGTGAATTGGACCCCATATCTAAGATAGCGAACACTGCTGCTAGATAACTGCCTGGCAAACAAGCCAAGGGCAGTGTGTGTGTGTGTGTGTGCGTGTGCGTGTGCGTGCGTGTGTGTGTGCGTGTGCGTGTGCGTGCGTGTGTGTGTGCGTGTGCGTGTGCGTGCGTGTGCGTGCGAGTAAAGCCATTAATAATTGAGATTACACACGATAGAGATAGCGTCAGATGTAGAGAGTGTAAGGACGAGCCATTCAGGTTTAGAATCCAAAACACTAGGAACCTTTTTTTGATAATTGTATACTTTCTGTATCAGGACCCCTTCATGTGGTAAATTGATAAACGCTGATAAACTACAGGTCTTACAAGACTTTCGCAGATTACTAAAATATAACTATTTACTGTCTTTTAAAGGTTTTACACTGAAATAGAACTGCTTGAGTTCACAGTGGCGCTTATACAGCAGACCTCCGTGTTGGTGCGCACGAATTAAGAGTCTCCCAAATTCTCTCTTTGTGTTAAAAAAGAGTCTCTCTTTCTTTACAGAGGCTATCCTGAACTGTCTCTGCTCCAGTTTCAAGAAAGCAAATCTTGAAAAAAAAAATCTTGTGGTGCGGTCAAGCTTGAAATCACATGACAGGCAAGCTAAGTCACATGACTCCCATCTCCTGTCTGGTTCAGTCAGTCCTCTTGATGCAATGGAAAGCGCATTAGGAACCTCTTCAATTACCAGCTGCCTCTTTTAAAAACACAGCCGGCTTCACCACTTTCAGTATAGAAGTGAGATAGGGACCTGGTTGGGAATCCCACTCAGAGTTTATTTAAAGGTTCCTGGACCTTCCTTGTAGTGGCGGGAGCTCAGCCACCTGTAGGCCCATCTTCTGTTTTTGTTCATTGTGTTTTGCATTATTGTAAATATATGTAAATGCAACCTTTGAGTCTGTGTGGTGTGTTAACCACGATCTGCAGTCTCTCTCCTGTCTGTCAGTGTATACCTCACCCCTGTTACAGAGTGATTACTGACCGTCTCAGCTGACAGTGACTGAGTGGGGCGCAGGTATCCAAAGCCACCAATAGGAAAGCGTCAGATATGATTGACACCCCTTTTCATTGGCTGGGGTTTTCTGTCCTTTGTTTCTGTCCTTCTGTCCTCAGGGTATTTTGATACTGCAGGAATTAACAATTTAAAAAACAAACGCTTTTCTGTTCCTTGGATTGAATGACAAAAGTGTTCTGTAATGATATCTTTTAGGATCTATGAGTAAGAAAAGTGCAAATTCTTTTACAACTCAAATGGCAAAACGCCCTAAAACAATCGCTCTTAACAACAACAGCGTGGTGGCTTCTGTTCATCAGATGAGTCGCTCCATCGCTGGTGTTGTTCAAACCTGAAGATTATGATCAAACACAGCGAGGCAAAGGTCAGCATTCAGCTCTCCGACCCCAACAACAAGACAAGTAAAACTGTACAGCTTGTTAAAAGTATTTATACACTAAAAGCACACCCTTATGCAGTATATTTACTGCAGTAATTCTGCACAGTAATTCTGCAGTTTGCTCATTCTTTCTGTCATGGTTATACTATGAATTTACTATAGTTTATCCTGGTTTGTCATGTATTTAATGTGCTTTACCAGACCTCTCTGTGCTTTACAATGCTTCCCTAAGCTTTACCAGACCTCTCTGTGCTTTACAATGCTTCTCTATGCTTTACCAGACCTCTCTGTGCTTTACAATACTTCCCTATGCTTTACCAGACCTCTCTGTGCTTTACAATGCTTCCCTATGCTTTACCAGACCTCTCTGTGCTTTACAATGCTTCCCTATGCTTTACCAGACCTCTCTGTGCTTTACAATGCTTCCCTATGCTTTACCAGACCTCTCTGTGCTTTACAATGCTTCCCTATGCTTTACCAGACCTCTCTGTGCTTTACAATGCTTCCCTATGCTTTACCAGACCTCTCTGTGCTTTACAATGCTTCCCTATGCTTTACCAGACCTCTCTGTGCTTTACAATGCTTCCCTATGCTTTACCAGACCTCTCTGTGCTTTACAATGCTTCCCTATGCTTTACCAGACCTCTCTGTGCTTTACAATGCTTCCCTATGCTTTACCAGACCTCTCTGTGCTTTACAATGCTTCCCTATGCTTTACCAGACCTCTCTGTGCTTTACAATGCTTCCCTATGCTTTACCAGACCTCTCTGTGCTTTACAATGCTTCCCTATGCTTTACCAGACCTCTCTGTGCTTTACAATGCTTCCCTATGCTTTACCAGACCTTAGCTTGGAAATCTCTGAGTTGAAGCTGCTGGTCAGAAGCACAGAGGAAGTTCAAAATGATCGTACTGAGTAGAAAAAGCACCTGTGACCCGGTGAACAATCAACAGGGTTCATGAGGTTTCAGGACCGGCTCATAAACGAATCGTCACTTTCGGGAAAGTGCGTCACGGTGTTGCGTGAGCACCTGAAAAATAATTTTAGGATTCCTTTAAAAAAACAAAACTATATGAATATGATTTTGATCTTTTATTTTAACATCGTGTAATCAAAGAAACTACAAAATGATATTGCAAAAAAAAAAAAGTCTACCAGAAGCCATTTCAAAATGATTTCAAAATGTCACTTTTTTTTTTTTTAATTTGTCAGTCTTAAGAGTTGCGCCCAAGAAAACACATTCGAAACGGAAAAGGATAAGCGCTCAAGGAAAGAACAGGGCGCGATGCCGCCTCGTCGTAATTTCATTGTGTATTACACGGCTGGACATGGGAGTTATATGTCCGGACGGCTCTTCGGGGTTAGACCTGGGCTGGTTTAATTGCACGGCTCAGTTCGGACTGTCACCCTCCAGCTTTCTAAATCTCTGTATGTGTTTCTATTTTCGGACACTGTGTAACCACCTCTCCGGCTTTTTTAATTACAGAACGCCTGGCTCAAGGGAAACTGGAAGTGACCTGGCCCCCTCGACAGACCACCACGAAACCCAGTGACCAGTCCGAGGTAATGGTGATGCAACAGGGGGGCTGTAGAGTAGTGGAGCCCATCCTCCGTCCAGCACGCTTTCTGCGCTCCGTTAAAGTGATTGCAGCCGACACAATATTGATACAGTGTGTATTGTGCTTTCACTAGTTCTGTAGGTCTGGGACATTTTTTTTGGAAACCAGTGCAAACAAGAAAATAGGAGGCACTTTTTTACACAGAGAATTGTGAGGGTCTGGAACCAACTCCCCAGTAATGTTGTTGAAGCTGACACCCTGGGATCCTTCAATAAGCTGCTTGATGAGATTCTGGGATCAATAAGCTACAAACAACCAAACGAGCAAGATGGGCTGAATGGCCTCCTCTCGTTTGTAAACTTTCTTATGTTCTTATGTGCAGTATTTAAGTTTCCAAGCCTAAAGGTCAGTTCACACCGGACACGATGCGATTTGTCCTGCTGTTACACAGCTAATACGAATGTAGAACACGTAATCGCTTTTTTTTTACAGAATACTGGAAATTCTCCCTCATCGCCGTGTCTTTTGTTTCTGTCCTTTGTTAAACAGCTCAGGGTATTTTGATACTGCAGGAATTAACAATAAAAAAAAAAATTAAAAAACGCTTTTCTGTTCCTTGGATTGAATGACAAAAGAGTTCTGTAATGATATCTTTTAGGATCTATGAGTAAGAAAAGTGCAAATTCTTTTACAACTCAAATGGCAAAACGCCCCTAAAACAATCGCTCTTAACAACAACAGCGTGGTGGCTCCTGTTCATCAGATGAGTCGCTCCATCGCTGGTGTTGTTCAAACCTGAAGATTATGATCAAACACAGCGAGGCAAAGGTCAGCATTCAGCTCTCCGACCCCAACAACAAGACAAGTAAAACTGTACAGCTTGTTAAAAGTATTTATACACTAAAAGCACACCCTTATACAGTATATTTACTGCAGTAATTCTGCACAGTAATTCTGCAGTTTGCTCATTCTTTCTCTCATAGTTATACTATGAATTTACTATAGTTTATCCTGGTTTGTCATGTATTTAATGTGCTTTACCAGACCTCTCTGTGATTTACAATACTCCCCTATGCTTTACCACACCTCTCTGTGCTTTACAATGCTTCCCTATGCTTTACCATACCTCTCTGTGCTTTACAATGCTTCCCTATGCTTTACCAGACCTCTCTGTGCTTTACAATGCTTCCCTATGCTTTACCAGACCTCTCTGTGCTTTACAATGCTTCCCTATGCTTTACCAGACCTCTCTGTGCTTTACAATGCTTCCTATGCTTTAACACTTTGTGTCTTTTCAGTGTTTTTTACAGGGTGAAACGAGGGCTAAATACACAAAAAGGCTACATTTGAATGCTAAATAAATGCAAACCCGTCCTTCTTTGGTTATTTAAAACAAAAATGTCTGCAGCCGGTTGGTTTTGAAGTTCCTCGTTCAGTTCGATGCAAATAACCTCCCTCGCAAATACAAATGTGTTTGACTAAACATGGCAATAGGATCACAATGGACACACAGTCCACCCTGCAGTGCTGTGGTCAGTAGCAGGCAGGCAGGCAGTGTGCTGTGGGGATCACTGTGCTGTGTGGCTCCATTGTGTTCGCGTTGCTGGTGATGCTGTTGATGGCTCTGCTAGCTGGGGCTTCTATCAGAGTGACACGCTGGGATTAGAATGGCATTTCAATGGGATTAAAGGGATGACTTTGAAGACTGAAGGAAGTGGATTTATTTAGAATGTAGGCGGGAGTTACCTGAAGTCTTTAATGTCGTATAAGGAGTTGACAGACTGAGCTGTAGCCAATGAGACGGAAGAGAAACCAGGACCAGAGGACCCAGCTGGAAAATGGAGACAGACGCATGTTCTTATCGTAGCAATAACTTCAGAATGCTTTGCTAGCCTTGCACTGCAGCAAACTCCGAAAAGGCAGCTTCAAAGGGTGAAATATGATTCTCTGTTTTACCAGCTGCTGTGTTCATTTTATTACATCTGATTTATAACAGGGTTTTTTTTTTATGAGTATTTGCATTAGATAATAAGTAATCTAAACCAGCAAGCTATGTAAAACGAAACAACGGAAAAACTCAGATAAGAACTTCAAAATCTCCAATCAGGTGATAAATCTCGATTACAATGGTTTCAGTGTGTTCCCTGGTTGAGTTATCTTATCGAATTTTACATATGTCTGTTTTTGTACAGAAATAAAATGACAGTGAACTTATCAGCTCGCATGTAAAAGCCACCTACGGTATTAAATCCACCGTCAGCAGTTTCTAGACTTCATAAAACCGCTATTAAATTACTTTGGCTAAAGGTTTCACCCTATAGAATGAACTAATTCTGCTTCATAAAGTCGAACGAAACCTGCTGAATAATGTCACGCTGACATATTGAATTACACACCACTTTGTAGTTTTCCATCTACTTAACGGAAAACTGATAGCATTTTTAAAAACGTGACATTTTAAAATGAACCTTGAAGAATGAAAGCACCGCCGGTTTATCCTTGAACAATGAAAGCACTCCCTGGTGTCTGTATTGTTCTGCGGTCGACGCCAGACACAATAACTGCTGTGTTTTGACCGTGTGTGTTTTTCTTTATTTAGACTCACAGAAGCTCCCGTACACCTGGGCAGAAGATCGCTCTGCTGCAGCGCTGGGAGGCTGGACTAGTGAACGGACACAGAGACGATGATGAGTGACCAGTGGACAGAGGGACGCCATCACACCATGCTGGAACTGACCAGAGAGACCGTGAGCTGCCTTCACAGCCAGGACTGAATGAACTGAAAACTCTCGGGACACACAAAACTGAAGACCACACTGTCTACAGCTGAGCGAAGCTTTCAAACGCTTTCCTTCAAGAGCCCCAGTAATACTGCACACAAATAATGGGTGATTGTGAAGTGAGCTGGCCAGCGGACAAGCGCATTTATTGATGATAGGAATGTACGATTTGCAGGATGCAGTTAATCACTGTACAATGCTTGTCTAGAATTGCCCTGATGTTGACCACAGAGTGTCTAGAGTTATTGATTATGTGTGAGGCTCCTTTTCAAATTGTAGGCTTTCAGTTTTAAATGCTAAATCATCCATGTGTTGCACATATATCAACCTGCATCTCAGGATCCCTGTGTAGTTAGAGTTTACTATATCAATATAATTTACATCATGCCATCAAAGAAACTACAAAAGTCTACCAGAAGCCATAATAGTAGCACAGTATTTCATGTTAGATTTTGAAATGGCACATTTTTTCAATTTGTCAATTCAATATGTTAACGTAATTCAGCAGGTTTCATTGGACTTCCTGAAGCAAAATTAGTTCATTCTATAGGGTGATGCAAAACTTTTGCCCATAGCTGTCCTTAACAAGTTAAAAGAACGAGGCACCATTTTTATTTTGTATTATTATTATTATTATTATTATTATTATTATTATTATTATTATTATTATTATTATTATGAAACAGGCTGGAGATTGAAGTTTCCTGGTGATTTTTTACCACTTCCTGTTCTGCAGGTCACGCTCACCCTGACTCAGAGTGGAGTTTACCTACAGCACAGGAAGTGATGAGGAAGAAGGCAGTGCAGTATACCCGCGCAAACGGCCCACTTGCTAATCCACAAGCTGCAAGGGGCCGTGTGTTTATTTGGAGACTGTTTCAAAAAAGAAAATCTATTCTAGTATTTTATGATTTTATTTCTGTTGCACATTGTCATGCTGTTGAATAGCACTGTGATGCAAATGTACATATAAAGATGTTCACACGCATGTTGTATTGAGGAGTTTTGCCTGGACACAGACCATGCATCTACTGTGTAGGAGTTTAAACTGTAAATCTGTACTGTTTTGCACCTGTGGAGATCGTTTGTAAATGCTGGAAGGAGTTTTGATTCAGATGTAATTTTTGGTGTCCACAGATGATATTAATGATTTGGTTATGCGCATGTTTTAGCTGTAAGCGCTAGTGTGATCGTTATCTAGTAATATGAATACTCCTTTGCACTTTAGCAGTTTCAAATGAAAAATTATTTTTTGTTTTTAGATCGACTCTATTTTTATGAAATAAGCACCCATATTGCCTGATTTATTATTATTATTTGATATGTACCCGTTTTTTTTTTTTTTAATGAATTAAATAAATTCTCTTGATTATTAAAGTGAGCTGTCATTCTTCATGCACGTTCGGTATTTTTGCACGCAGATTTGACGACACGCTGCACGCATTTCACGAGGCTTGTCAGGAGAGGGATGTCTTGTAACGGGCAATCGAGGAACTGTTCTCAGCTTGTCCCGTGCTTTCTTGCTTGCGACAATCACAGATTTACAGTTTGCAAAGTGAGAAACACTGTCTTTTAAAAAGTTACACATTTCTCATATCACGTTAATATCTTAAAATACCCAGCTAGATGGATACGGAATCAAATACTGGGTCAAATCACTCCGATAAAAGTATAAACTATATAAATAGACCCTGATATTGATGCGACCCAGCCCTCTGAAATATCTTTGTAATATACAGCACTAGACCCTGATATTGATGCGATCCAGCCCTCTGAAATGTCTTTATAATACACAGCGCTAGACCCTGATAGTGATGCGATCCAGCCCTCTGAAATGTCTTTATAATATACAGCGCTAGACCCTGATATCGATGCGATCCAGCCCTCTGAAATGTCTTTATAATATACAGCGCTAGACCCTGATATTGATGCGATCCAGCCCTCTGAAATGTCTTTATAATATACAGCGCTAGACCCTGATATCGATGCGATCCAGCCCTCTGAAATGTCTTTCCAGTTCTCTTCAGCGCTCTCAGGGTGTTTTGTGTCTCACTTCGCAACACTAACAGGATTTCTTTTCTCCTTTCATAAGGACAGGAGTTTGTTAAAGCCTGGAGTAAGCAGTTTGGAGACGAGGCTTGCTGTGTATTGCTGTTGCTAGCAGTGTGAGACTTTGACCTTGTCTCGTTGGATATGACACTGGAGTGAGGAGGATACTGTGTTTAATTACTATGCCTCTGTCACACCGTGTATACTAGCGATGAGCAAACACCATCCATCAATCACTAGCAGGGAGCTGGCCAGAATAATAGAAACACCCGCCATAGCATTGTCAATCGGGCGTCAATAGAACCCAAAGCATTCCAGTTAGACCCGCCTTGTATCACTCCTGTTAATGCTCCCAGAATATAACGGCAGGGAATGGAACTAAACGGGCTGTGATATTAACAGGAGTGACTTAATTTGTTTGTTTTTTTTGTTATGCATTTCCTGTACCATAGTATAGTTCACCATGGAGGCAGTGCGGTCCAGTGGTTAAAGTCGAGAAGGTCACCGATTCAAATCCCACGACTGCCACTGACTGACTCGCTGTGTGTGACCCTGAGCGAGTCGCTTCACCTCCTTGCGCTCCGTCCTGCGGATGAGATGTTAAATCAACGTCCTATTGGAAGTGACTCTGCATATAACGCACAGTTCACAGCCTACCTCTGTAAAGCGCTTTGTGGTGGCGGTCCACTGTGAAAGGCGCTATATAAAGATATTACTAAAATGCTGTATTCCACTTTTTTTTTTACTGTGGGACACTTTTCTTAGGGTTGGTTTGTTTTTTAATATGATTTACGATGCCTCTCTCTGCTTCATTACACTTTGCTATGCTTTTACTGTGGGAAATTTTAACAAGACGAGGTATGCTGAAATACCTGTTAATGCAGCTTGTCTGTTGTCTAACTGTTAGGTTACATTTCAGACTTGAAAAACAGGTGAGGGAGGCTGTTCAGAGAGTATAAGAGCCTCCCTTTCTCTTTCTCTGCTCCACCAGCACAGAGGGAGGCTGTTCAGAGAGTATAAGAGCCTCCCTTTCTCTTTCTCTGCTCCACCAGCACAGAGGGAGGCTGTTCAGAGAGTATAAGAGCCTCTCTTTCTCTTTCTCTGCTCCACCAGCACAGAGCAGAGGGAGGCTGTTCAGAGAGTATAAGAGCCTCCCTTTCTCTTTCTCTGCTCCACCAGCACAGAGCAGAGGGAGGCTGTTCAGAGAGTATAAGAGCCTCCCTTTCTCTTTCTCTGCTCCACCAGCACAGAGCAGAGGGAGGCTGTTCAGAGAGTATAAGAGCCTCCCTTTCTCTTTCTCTGCTCCACCAGCACAGAGGGAGGCTGTTCAGAGAGTATAAGGGCCTCTTTTTCTCTTTCTCTGCTCCTCCAGCACAGAGGGAGGCTGTTCAGAGAGTATAAGAGCCTCCCTTTCTCTTTCTCTGCTCCTCCAGCACAGAGGGAGGCTGTTCAGAGTGTATAAGGGCCTCTCTTTCTCTTTCTCTGCTCCGCCAGCACAGAGCAGAGGGAGGCTGTTCAGAGAGTATAAGGGCCTCCCTTTCTCTTTCTCTGCCCCACCAGCACAGAGCAGAGGGAGGCTGTTCAGAGCGTATAAGGGCCTCTCTTTCTCTGTAGGTATGTGGTATTCGACAGCGGTTGTGAGTGAGCAGTCTTGCTTCTGTCTGGATCTGTGTTGGTTGGTAACTATTTAGAGAAGGCTGGGTCAGTTTCATACCAGACACACCCCAGGCAAGGAGCAGTGACGGACATGTGAGCAAATCCTTGTATTTTCGTAAGGAACCTGCGATCCACAAAGAAACTGGCATTTAAAAGAAGGACAACACAGGTCAGATTGCTGGAATTGTTTCACTGGCACATTAACGACAGAGGTCTAAACGTGCAGTTTTGAAAGAAACACATTTAAACAACCTTGTGGTAGGCTAGAGTTGCGGTCAAGGCTGAATTAGCAGACGCAGAGGCAGAGGACTGCAGTCCATCACGGCTGAACACTTGCATTAAAACATAAAACAAACAGGATTCAAACAGACAAAACAAGACACAGACCAAACCCCGGCACCCAGGCAGCGCTCTCCCAGCGTAGCGACCAGGAGCCCCAGCTGCTCCCAGTCACTTCCATAACCCACCCCAACAACACAGGATCTGGCTCCTTTCAAACCAGCTGGCTGGGCTCAATCCATCATCATCACTTAAACCCCAGCCACATTCTGCACATGGATTTAGCAGGGCTGAGATTTTAACCCCATCCCTGCCAGACTTAAATTCAAAGTAAATACAGAAACACTGTTTTCATGGGTAGGACTTCATCTACTAAAGATATTTTGCTTTTGTTTTACACTTTGATTTATTTATTTTAAAATAAAGTTCTGGGAATGTTAAAGTACTTTTATATATACAGTACTGTGCAAAAGTTTTAGGCAGGTGTGAAAAAATGCTGTAAAGTAAGAATGCTTTCAAAAAATAGACATGTTAATAGTTTATATTTATCAATTAACAAAATGCAAAGTGAGTGAACAGAAGAAAAATCTACATCAAATCAATATTTGGTGTGACCACCCTTTGCCTTCAAAACATATAGAGAGAGAGAGAGAGAGAGAGAGAGAGAGAGAGAGAGAGAGAGAGAGAGAGAGAGAGAGAGAGAGAGCTGGGCAATGCACATCTAGGAATACTGTAGTACAAATACAATAGAATCTACAGTACAAGTTCCTTAGGATTTTAATATTATCCCATATACAAGCTTGCCATGGTCCATGCACACTGCGTTTAACATCACAGTCCTAGTTTTTAGAATGCTCTACCACCCTTTCCTTTGCTGTAGAAACGGAACAGAAAATTACACAGCTGGCTACTTTCAATTGTGTGCGAACGGTTTGAGCAGCATGACAGAGATTCAGGCATCTACCATGACCACTATAATCCACCTGATAGAGCATGTGTGGGATGAACTTGGACGATCCTCATCATCACAAACCTCTGCCTGCCTCTCTGCACTGATCGGGTGACACAGCAACATCTCGTGGAGTCTATGCCATGTCAAGGTTGCGATCAGTGTCAATGCTTTATCCATGCCCTTTATTAAGAAATGGATCCTCTATTAAATAGGCCAGGTTAATATCCCCTCTCAGGCAGTATGGAAAATATGAGAGATAGATAGATAGATAGATAGATAGATAGATAGATAGATAGACAGACAGACAGACAGGCAGACAGACAGACCTCTATGATCTGGCACAAGGTAATGCAGAGAAGTGTTCAGTGGTCCTTTCGTTCATGATAAAAAAACTTTGGAAGCTACACTTGGTGGTTGTCAGTGCGCATGCCCGACACAGTGCAGGTATTTGGTTGTGTTGTCAGTGTGTTTTGTGTTTGTGGTTGTCAGGTTGATCTGCGGGGAGGGTGCTGTGTTTGCATTAATAACAGTGAAGATAGCGTCCCCGTTGCCCCTCCCCGCACTGTGTGGGTGTGACAGCGCTGAGTCACGACCTCTTTCTCTGGGAATGTTGCAGTGCTAAACCTCCCACTTGCTGTTCGGATCTGACATTTCTGTGCCACGTTTCTGCTCAGTTCTGTGTGGCGTCTGATTCCTTTTTTTTCCCCCAATAAGAAAGACAATAGAATATCATCGCGCAGACGCAGTGGTGCGCAAACTTTTCATACGCCGCCCTGCTTTCTTTAGAATAAATTGTGTTTCGCCCCTCCCCACTTGGCAAGTCAACGTTTAGCTAACATTACAAACAAATAAATCAGGGACAAAATACATATAACTTAAATCTTTTTTTTTATTTTTTAGGCTTGGCGAGTCAACATTTACCTAACGGATACATCTGGAAAAAAAACATTATCGTTCAGCAATAAATCTGGAAAAAAAAAATCAATCTGGGTTTTCACAAAACAAATATTTATTTTGCCAGTTAAATCTGACGCTACCCTGCAAACCAGCCCTCGCCCACTGACGCGTTTGCACTGTGCTGCGGAGCTGCGAGGAGACACGTTCCCTCCGCGATGCCACAAAAACAATCTACACATTTCAAAACTTTCAACAATGTGTTCGTTAGCGTTGATGTGTTAAGCGAAATCAGAACTTTTGGGGGGGTTAAATCTAGTGGAAAAATACATGATTTACATTAAATCCGGCTAAAACCATTGTAAAACCACTATGCGTCTGTGGTGTAATGATTGTGTATCCAGGCGCTGTCAAACACTTCCTTTCACACAATGATTTGAACTTTCGCATTTCATATTTTACTACACTAAAAAGCTGAAAAAAAGATAAAGCAATTTTTGTGTATTTTTTTTAAAGACTTTTAAAAACTTTAAAAGAACCCTAAAGTTGCGGGAGCGGCAGCGGGACATATCAATCCTTCCCCGGGGCCCATGACGGCTCTAGGCGGTGCTGTAGTGGGATATCCACTCCACGCCATGAGAGAATGAATATATATATATATATATATATATATATATATATATATATATATATATATATATATATATATATATATATATATATATATATATATATATATATATATATATATATATATATATATATATATATATATATATGTGTGTGTGTGTGTGTGGGCGCCCGTGTGTACCGAGTATACAGTTTGTGTGTGACGTCGATTCCATCTGATACAAACTATACGGCACAAAGAAATTCAGATGTCTCTATGCTATATCACGTCAATATTTATGTATTATTTTTATTATTATTTGTTTATTTAGCAGACGCCTTTATCCAAGGCGTCTTACAGAGACTAGGGTGTGTGAACTATGCATCAGCTGCAGAGTCACTTACAACTACATCTCACCCGAAAGACGGAGCACAAGGAGGTGAAGTGACTTGCTCAGGGTCACACAATGAGTCAGTGGCTGAGGTGGGATTTGAACCGGGGACCTCCTGGTTACAAGCCCTTTTCTTTAACCACTGGACCACACAGCCTCCTGTTATGTATGTAACTCCAATCCTGAAACGCCAGATGTTAGGAAGCTTCCGGTCACTTGGTAAGCACTTAATCGGGATTGCTCTGGTATGTGGTTTGCGTGATTTCAGAGTTCAGGTGAGCGAACCTCCCCCTTGTTCAATAGAATAATCAACGCCTTGCTATTGACGATAGCACTGAAACAGATTGTCTTACAATTAGGGCGGGTGGCCTTTACGCGCTACACCTGGCTCCCCGTGGTTATGTATTCGGTACATGCTAATTATACCGCATACACGCCTTCATTTATAAATACATTCCCTTAAGCAGTGTTATAACATCTCATGCCTGCACAAAACCCAACAGCTCACCTCCGTGTTTTGCTTATCTTTGGCTGTGGTTAAGCCTTTAAAAGTTTGAAACTATTTGAAAGATCTGCGCCTTAGCGCGCATGTTATGTGGAGCGTTATGTGGAAATACAGTAACCGGGTTATTTACCAGATTTGAAAATACATTGTTAAATAGCTTTTAATATAATGTACCAGCGTTACTGATTAGCATTAGAATTAAAAATCACATGTCAGAAGTACTTTCTGTTCGTGGGACCCCATTATGAACGTTTTACGCTGAAGAAGCCCCGGCTAGCAGAGCGCAGCATTACCAGCAATGGCGAGACTAGCAAAGAAGCGTCTTGAAATGATTTAGACCAGAACAACACCTGACCCCTCAGTGATAAACAAATACACGATTTACTTGAATGGGCAGTTCGACTATTTTCACCTGGACTCACGTGCGTCATTCTACCCCTCGAGGCAACGCCGTGACTCAGCGACCCAGCCCATGTATTGTCTGTCCCTATCTGTAATAATCTGGTCTCTCTCTCTCTGTGTGTTTTGTTAGTGTATCAGGGTTAGTTTTGTTACAGTTTCGAAGGCAGTTTTGGTTCCTGATAAGAAACCAAACCCCCCCAATCCAGCCCCACCTAATCCTTCCTTCCCCTAGGCTGAATAGATTCAGAATAGATACTTTAGATGAGTACTGAGGTATTTTTCAGGAGGAATTTGAGGGGTTTGGTTCTATAATGTGTTCAATACAATGGCTGAAACACCCAGGTCAGATATTCAATGAATCATTTTGCTGTTAAACACTTAATTAACTCTGAATGTCCTGTTTGTAGTTAAATAGACTACACAAGTCCATAATAAAAATGATTACGTTTAAGAACATTTCTGATTGACAGAACTGTGGCTATCATTATTAAAATGTAGCAGGGTTTTCACTGGCATTAAGGCAGCTGATTCCGCGGCTGTCAGTATCTGCACAAAACTAACTTAATAGAAATGTCACCTTCTCGAAACGTAAAGTCAATCAAATAGAAGTATTTCAGCCCTGATGTTAAACTCCTTCAAAGGCTTCCTACTGTCAGGTGAATCTGTATTAAAGGACCAGCTTTAGAGCTTAAAAACTCAAACCAACTCGCTATATTTGTAATTGAGTTCATTTAAAAACGTAACAAAATACATGATTATTATTATTTATTTCTTAGCAGACACCCTTATCCAGGGCAACCTACAATTGTTACAAGATATCACATTATTTTTACATACAATTACCCATTTATACAGGGTTTTTTACTGGAGCAATCTAGGTAAAGTACCTTGCTCAAGGGTACAGCAGCAGTGTCCCCCACCTGGGATTGAACCACGACCATCCGGTCAAGAGTCCAGAGCCTTAACCACTACTCCCCACTGCTGCGACATGTAGGACAGATTATATAAAACAACACAGAATCGCCTCTCAAACGTGAGAAATGAAACAGCAAATGCAGCAACAGTTCAACACTTTACAAATAAACACAACATGAATGACCTACAGTTTGTAGTTTTAGAAGAAATACAATAAGATGATGTGCTAATAAATAGATAAATATCCCTAGTAGCATGCCATGCTGTCTGGTTTAAATAGCCCCAGCACCATGCTGTCTGGTTTAAATAGCCCCAGCACCATGCTGTCTGGTTTAAATAGCCCCAGCACCATGCTGTCTGGTTTAAATAGCCCCAGCACCATGCGGTCTGGTTTAAATAGCCCCAGCACCATGCTGTCTGGTTTAAATAGCCCCAGCACCATGCTGTCTGGTTTAAATAGCCCCAGCACCATGCTGTCTGGTTTAAATAGCCCCAGCACCATGCTG
>CM060285.1:7056252-7226252 GCA_030684275.1 Acipenser oxyrinchus oxyrinchus
ACTCTGAGGCACTGACACAACAAAATGTGAAAAAAGTTCAAGGGGTGTATACTTTCTATAGGCACTGTATATATATATATATATATATATATATATATATATATATATATATAGTACTGTGCAAAAGTTTTAGGCAGGTGTGAAAAATGCTGTAAAGTAAGAATGCTTTCAAAAATAGACATGTTAATAGATTATATTTATCAATTAACTAAATGCAAAGTGAGTGAACAGAAGAAAATCTAAATCAAATCCATATTTGGTGTGACCACTCTTTGCCTTCAAAACAGCATCAATTCTTCTAGGTACACTTGCACAAAGTCAGGGATTTTGTAGGCATATAGTCAGGTGTATGATTAAACAATTATACCAAACAGGTGCTAATGATCATCAATTCAATATTTAGGTTGAAACACAATCATTAACTGAAACAGAAACAGCTGTGTAGGAGGAATAAAACTGGGTGAGGAACAGCCAAACTCAGCTAACAAGGTGAGGTTGCTGAAGACAGTTTACTGTCAAAAGTCATACACCATGGCAAGACTGAGCACAGCAACAAGACACAAGGTAGTTATACTGCATCAGCAAGGTCTGTCCCAGGCAGAAATTTCAAGGCAGACAGGGGTTTCCAGATGTGCTGTCCAAGCTCTTTTGAAGAAGCACAAAGAAACTGGCAACGTTGAGGACTGTAGACGCAGTGGTCGGCCAAGGAAACTTACTGCAGCAGATGAAAGACACATCATGCTTACTTCCCTTGCAATCGGAAGATGTCCAGCAGTGCCATCAGCTCAGAACTGGCAGAAAACTGTGGGACCCTGGTACACCCATCTACTGTCCGGAGAAGTCTGGTCAGAAGTGGCCTTCATGGAAGACTTGCGGCCAAAAGCCATACCTCCGAGCGTGGAAACAAGGCCAAGCAACTCAACTATGCACGAAAACACAGGAACTGGGGTGCAGAAAAATGGCAGCAGGTGCTCTGGACTGATGAGTCAAAATTTGAAATATTTGGCTGTAGCAGAAGGCAGTTTGTTGCCGAAGGGCTGGAGAGCGTGCACGAATGAGTGTCTGCAGGCAAGAGTGAAGCATGGTGGAGGTTCCTTGCAAGTTTGGGGCTGCATTTCTGCAAATGGAGTTAGGGATTTGGTCAGAATTAATGGTCTCCTCAATGCTGAGAAGTACAGGCAGATACTTATCCATCATGCAATACCATCAGGGAGGCATCTGATTGGCCTCAAATTTATTCTGCAGCATGACAACGACCCCAAACATACGGCGAAAGTCATTAAGATCTATCTTCAGCATAAAGAAGAACAAGGAGTCCTGGAAGTGATGGTATGGCCCCACAGAGCCCTGATCTCAACATCATCGAGTCTGTCTGGGATTACATGAAGAGAGAGAAGCAACTGAGGCTGCCTAAATCCACAGAAGAACTGTGGTTAGTTCTCCAAGATGTTTGGGCCAACCTACCTGCCGAGTTCCTTCAAAAACTGTGTGTAAGTGTACCTAGAAGAATCGATGCTTGATGCTGTTTTGAAGGCAAAGGGTGGTCACACCAAATATGGATTTGATTTAGATTTTTCTTCTGTTCACTCACTTTGCATTTAGTTAATTGATAAATATAATCTATTAACATGTCTATTTTGAAAGCATTCTTACTTTACAGCATTTTTCACACCTGCCTAAAACTTTTGCACAGTACTGTATATATATATATATATAGATAGATAGATATATATATACATATATATATATATATATATGGATGAAGGCTATATTTGCATCCTGAGCCATTCGAAAAAAAGGCATAATACCACAGTAGTGACGTCAAAAAGTGATAATTCCTCTAGAGGAAAATATACTTGAACTTTGACCCATTTGACTCCTCGAGACCATCACTTTCAATTCAAACACAAAATGTCTCGTTTTCAATCACTCGACAACACCCACAGTACAGAAATGTTCATTAATGATCAACAAAATGAGAATTATAAAAATAATAGATAGGCCTCTTCGTAAGTTACAGGAAAACAATTCCATCTCAGGTTTCTGTGACAGTTTATAAATTACACGACCTTCGGTCTCATAATTTATGACATCACAGAAACCCTAGTGTGACAGAGATCAATGATTCTTAGTGTTAGATCTCCCTCCCGACCTGAGAGGGCGCTGTGTAAAGGGAACAGAGTACCCTGGACTGGATGGTCTGACAATTCATTCCCAGGGTTAGGTGGAAGTCAGCCATCTAGAAAGGGGGCGGAGCTACAGTACACTAAATCATTGACGGATTGGAGGAGCGGTTGCACTTGTTAACCAATGGGTCATGGCTGACGGTATTTAAGGAGACGTAGTGATGTGATCTGTTCCTTTTTTTGGTTAATGGTGAACCGGAAGGACAACATGAAACCTGTTATCATGAGTGTTTGTTTTGTCGTGTCTAAGGAATATCACTGTGTGTTATTATTAGACAGCTGAACGCGGTCTGGAGCTGTCGCCAAAGGCCAGCACTAAACCCGGAAATAGCAATACTTTTTTTTCTATTTTTTATTTAAAATGTATCCGTGACAAGACGTTCTGTAGATGGTGCTGGTTGATTCTATGGTAGTATAATCCCCCCCTCCCCACCACACACACACACACACAAATGTGCACACACACAAATGTCCAAGACATTTGCACAGCAGTGTCCACAATTGTATGATAGGGGCCATTCTCCAGCACTGTTGTGATGTCTTGGAACCAAAAATGAGTAAACTCCAGATGCATTTCTGTATAATAACATAATGTCAAATAAGGTCAATATTGAGACAGTTCCAAGTACTACATGTACATAATTGACATTCTATTTTGCTCAATGTAAGTAAGCAATCCATAAGTCTTCAGAAGCACAGAACTTGTGAAGTGTTTTAGAATTCTAAGTGTCAGGCTAAATACAAAAGGCACCCTCTTCTTGGTGTCAATGGAGGATTTTCCATGTGTGGTTATTTACACGTGAAATGGCGATGAGGATCAGGTTTGTGGCGAAGAAAAACTGCCACAGAGAGGGATAGGGTAAGTCTGATTTACACGAGTGAATGACGCAAAACACAGGACATTCACACACGGAAACCCAGATTTCACATTCTATTTCCTTAAGTGACCGCACTACAATAAATATTACAAGGGAATGCGTCAGTTACCGTGGGTTCCAAGATGGCAGAAAGCAAGTAGCTCAGGGAGGTTTTATGGTTAGCAATGGTGTATTTCATCTTAATGATAATGCGGGCAACTTTTTTTGTTTGTTAAATGATAAGAACATAAGAAGAACATAAGAAAGTTTACAAACGAGAGGAGGCCATTCGGCCCATCTTGCTCTTTTGTTTGTTAGTAGCTTATTGATCCCAGAATCTCATCAAGCAGCTTCTTGAAGGATCCCAGGGTGTCAGCTTCAACAACATTACTGGGGAGTTGGTTCCAGACACCCACAATTCTCTGGCATTTACAAATCACAGCTTTATTATTTATGTATCGTATTTATTTATTGCATTTATATAGCGCTTTTTATACTAAAGTATCACAAAGCACTGAACAGTACATAGCTGAAGAAGAAGAAAAAAATCAGCTTAACGCTGTGCCTTTAAACATTTCACTCAAACAAGATGTCACCACCTGGAAGTTGGTTACTTATTCCCGGTTCTTATTTGCGATGTAGTTGACAAAGTAGCGTGTCCTTTCTCTGTGTGTTTTAACACGCTTACACAGCTTGGTCAATTAATATATTGCTACTATTTAAAAATAAATCGCTCCTTCTTTAAAAAAACACCCCAAAATATTATATATATATTATATATCAGCAGCATAGCTACTACTCTATATTACCCGCTTGTTTTGCCCGTTTACCCCATTAGACGCCTTGCTCACTAAATATCGAGGTATCCCTAGATAGGGTATGGTCTCCTCTTTGCAAAAACACTAAAGATTTTAGTGAACAAGCCGTACCCACGATCAGCAGCACCCCAAAGTGGAACCAATAAAATGCATAGGAATCCCTTTGCTCTTACTTGTTGATAAACGGGGTCCAAAGTATAATGCTGAAGTCGGCGTCTTATTTGCCTGCTTCTTATTTGCCAGCATCTTATTCAGCCAGCTTCTTGTTCGCATCCCACAAATGTAACACAAATTGAATAAGTAACTGGGGTATTTCAGTCGTTAAATCGTTTTGGGACACTTATTTCAAAGTTGATTCTCACAGAGGGGACCCGCTACATCACCTATATGCATTTATACCGGCCCAGAAAGGATTTTGATACAAAACAGCAAAAATCATACAATAATCCGGGATGTCATAATTTGCAAAGACTGTAACTCAGTAAGAGTTTCCACGCTCATCCAGTCTGCCGTAACGAGGTGTGAACTCAAAACATATGACTATATCTATAGGACCATATGAAACTATATGACTGAAGATCCAGAATTAGATTGAATTATAACACATTACTAATTGTCATGAACTGAAAAGACATTTGTGTTTATTATTGTTATTTATTAATTTAGCTATTTAGATGACACCTTTATCCAAGGTGAGTTACAAGTATTACAATAGAAAATACAATATTCCAAAAATTCTAGTTATTATTATCATAATAGTATTGCTATCATTAGTAGTAGTAGTAGCAGAGGTAGTACTGGTGGTAGTAATGCTACTGTACCAACCCTCCCAATTTTCCCAGGACAGCCCTCTTTTTAGGTAGCATGTCCCAGTGTCCCCACAAGTTTAGTCAAATCTTATTTTTGTCCCGCTTTTGGCTAGTTGTCCCATTTTTCATGAACGTCTATGTTTGTCCATAGGCTGAACTGCAATTAAGCAGCATCCTGATGAATGAAGGTACACCCTGGGATCCTTCAAGAAGCTGCTTGATGAGATTCTGGGATCAATAAGCTACTAACAACCAAACGAGCAAGATGGGCTGAATGGGGCCTCCTCTCGTTTGTAAACTTTCTTATGTTCTTATGTTCTAAAGCTAACTGGCCCAATTATCCACTAACACTTTGAGAGGACAAGTTTGTAAAATTGACCCTAAAATGAAACAAATGAATCTGTAAAGTAAGTGTTAAACCTTTGCTACATGGATATTGTTGCTTAATTACCGCGAGGCAGCATGACGAGACAATAGTAAAATGCACATTGAATCTTTTTATTTACATGAGGTATTTTATATGGGAGATCAGATATATAGAATAACATGGAGAACAACACCTAGAGCTTGCAGTGGCTCTTCTAGACACTCTGTGCATAAAATATTATTAAACCGAGGTGAGGAAAAGTTTTCATTGAAAGAAAACTCAAAACTCTTTGACTTAAACTTAAGCTGGGACCAAATCAAAACTAATCGCAATTTACAAACCTGGTACTGATGGCGAATCTTTTGCTTGTCAGAGGGATATTGCTTCTACACCAGAGCGAACCCGCCATTAGTACTGGGCTTGTAATTTGCAATTAGCGGGTGGGTCAAAGTTTTGATCCAGACCTTAATCCGAAGAAGAACTTGTGTTGAAAATGGTCATTGTTTTAATGCCTTATATGTGAAATAAAAGTACACTTGAGGTTATTTTCGTACTATATGACAGGTTTTGAGTTCACACCTCGTTACGGCGGACTGGATGAGCGCAGAAACTCTTACTGAGTTAATGTCTTTGCAAATGATGACCTACTATATTACTTTTTGCTGTTTTTGTATCAAAATCCTTTTGGGCCGGGATAAATACACATGGGTGATGTAGCGGGATCCCCTCTGTGAGAATCAACTTTGAAATAAGTGACCCAGAGCGATTTAACCCCTGAAATACCCCAGATACTTATTCAATTTGTGTTACATTTGCGGGATGAGAATAAGAAGCTGGAATGCGAATAAAATGCTGGCGAATAAGAAGCCAACTTCAGCATTATACTTTGGACCCCGTTTATCAACAAGTAAGAGCAAAGGGATTCCTATGCATTTTATTGGTTACATTTTGGGGTGCTGCTGATCGTGGGTACGGCTTGTTCACTAAAATCTTTAGTGTTTTTGCAAAGAGGAGACGATAACCTATCTAGGGATACCTCGATATTTAGTGAGCAAGCCGTCTAAGGGGTAAATGGGTCATCCAATGACGTGCCCCATGCGTTCTGTATAGGTTATAATGGGCTACAATTTGGGGTGCTGCTGATCGTGGGTACGGCTTGTTCACTAAAATCTTTAGTGTTTTTGCAAAGAGGAGATGATAACCTATCTAGGGATACCTCGATATTTAATGAGCAAGGCGTCTAAGGTGGGAAATGGGGCGAAACAAGCGGGTAATATAGGGTACCCCCATGCTGCTGATACAGTTTGTTATTAAGATTTGTTTTTTAAGAAGGAGCGATTATTTTTTAAATAGCAGCAATATATTAATTGAGCAAGATGTGTAAGCGTGTTAACACACACAGAAAAAGGACACGCTGCTTTGTCAACTACACCGCGAATAAGGAACCGGGAATAAGTAACCGACTTCCAGGTGGTAAACTGCGGGTTCGGTTGCATTCACAGCGCTGATAATCCAAAGGGGGCAAGTGCCCCTCTGCCCTAGGGGTTACATGCCTATGTATACAGTATTTATTTATTTATTTATTTATGTTCTGCGGTTGCCTTTAATTTATTTTGTTTCTGCACGTACTGCTACTTTGTATATGATGTGCACTAGTTGGTACAATACTCTTGTAAAATAAACGTGTTATGATTTTGAACGTGCGATTCTTAAGAACGGTATTATTGTCATGGCTTGCGCCTCGGCGCCGCTTTCTTTACAAATTAAGCACTGCTTGTACTCTTCTGTTATTTATTGTATATGGTTATGAATGAGTGTCTGTGAGAATGGGTTTGTTGGAGAGTAAAAGAGTGTTTTATGAAAAGAGAGATTTGTGTGGAGAGAAAAAGACCGCTGTTCGACTCAGTACCAGGAGCAGCAAATCTTGTAGCTAGAAGTGTTTCCTGCTGCTGTACCTTGTGAATAAACTGATGATTCGTGAACTGCATTCCTGCATGTGGAGTCCTACTTTCACAGTTACAATATGTGATGCAATACCGCCCTCTTGTGGTAGAGGATGGTAATGCACATTCGTTTAGACATAATCACAGCAACATACCACTCATTTTTCTCATTTGTACAATCTCGCTATTTTCAGGTCCTTTTTTCTGCTTTGATTCCATTTTTATAATGCAAGCTACATCTTCAAACAACACCATATTGTTTTTAAACATCGTTTAATATTTATCTCATAACAGTGGCGTAGGAAGAGAAAGATGGGGCCTGGTGCAGGAAGCATAGGGAAGCATTGTAAAGCATAGAGAGGTATGGTAAAGCATAGGGAAGCATTGTAAAGCACAGAGAGGTCTGGTAAAGCATAGGGAAGCATTGTAAAGCACAGAGAGGTCTGGTAAAGCATAGGGAAGCATTGTAAAGCACAGAGAGGTCTGGTAAAGCATAGGGAAGCATTGTAAAGCACAGAGAGGTCTGGTAAAGCATAGGGAAGCATTGTAAAGCACAGAGAGGTATGGTAAAGCATAGGGAAGCATTGTAAAGCACAGAGAGGTATGGTAAAGCATAGGGAAGCATTGTAAAGCATAGGGAGCATTGTAAAGCACAGAGAGGTATGGTAAAGCAGAGGGAAGCATTGTAAAGCATAGGGAAGCATTGTAAAGCACAGAGAGGTATGGTAAAGCATAGGGAAGCATTGTAAAGCACAGAGAGGTATGGTAAAGCAGAGGAAGCATTGTAAAGCACAGAGAGGTCTGGTAAAGCATAGGGAAGCATTGTAAAGCACAGAGAGGTCTGGTAAAGCATAGGGAAGCATTGTAAAGCACAGAGAGGTATGGTAAAGCAGAGGGAAGCATTGTAAAGCACAGAGAGGTATGGTAAAGCAGAGGGAAGCATTGTAAAGCACAGAGAGTATAGTAAAGCATAGGGAGCATTGTAAAGCACAGAGAGGTCTGATAAAGCATAGGGAAGCGTTGAAAGCACAGAGAGGTCTGGTAAAGCATAGGGAAGCATTGTAAAGCACAGTGAGGTGTGGAACAGGGTTAGATTTTACAGGTTTTTGTAATTGTCCCACAGACAAGTACAAAGCAGATCACCGGCATTAACATGACTGAAAGTTTGCAACAACAACAACAAGAAGTTATAAATAACTTTTGTCATGCTGGATAAATGTATGAATAATAAATCTTTATTGTTTAAACAAACTGAAATGTCTCTATTGCAAGCTTCCTTATATATATCAACCTCAGGTTGCAACTTGAATCAAAGGGGAATTAATCACTTTAAACTTTAGAGCAAGTGAGCTCTAGAATGTGATGAATTACAAACAAGACAGAACATGAAAACAAGCAATGGAGCAACATGGGAGTAAAATTAATTGTGTCTTGTTTAAACTTTTTTATTTTATTGTCCCTAATTAAATGAGTTCTGTTGAAAGGATTTGCCCGGTTGGTGAAAGAGGAAAACGGAGATGAAAAACCTCGTGCCCTCGATTCTCATCCTGTCTGCCGTGATCTTGCTGGAGTTTCCACAGGTTATATTTCAATGTTCTTTTCTGGATTGGCCTGTTTGTCTTTCATAATGAAGCTGAGTGATAATTTACGTACGGATACAGGCTGCCTACAGAAATATTTGACATTAGAAAATTATTCAGTAACGTCAACCAATCAGCTTCCTGCTTTAGCAGGCTGTAATTAAGCAATATGGCACCACAGGGTGTGTGTTGATGTGGGATATCAGCACACCTCGGGAGCTTTCAACCACCCGAGAAGTGGCTATATCCCACAACAACACACACCCTGTCGTGCCATATTGCGATTATACAATGGCTATGAATTCACTTTGAATGAAAAAAGACAAAAAGTAAGTTTTAAAAGATATTTAATGAAAATGTGCGTGATAACCCGGTTGACCGTGGTGATATCGGGTTTGTGACTAGATATCGACACGGGTCTGACGTCACAAACCCATTGAAATGAATAGGATGGCGGTCCTTGCCAATGTATTAATAGACAGTAGATGCCTGCTGGAACGTCTCAGCACCAACTGTGAATTAAGTTTAAGATCAATCTGCACAAGTGCCGGCTGTTTCTTTTTAACATGCCGTATTGAAAACTCAGTTCACGTCTATTGGGCAGCAAATACTAAACAAAGACACAATTGGTCAAAATGTGTATTTTGATATCCACCAAAACTAGCCAATCAATACTTTGCACAGACGAAAGCAACCAATCCTGTACCCGCAGCTACCAAGCCAGCCAATCACAGCCCTGTCAGCTGGGCTGGCGCAGACATCAAGCAATTTTCAACAACAGACACGGAAAGTTGAATAATAGTGCCCTCTCGATGATGGCTCTACTGTGTGATAGTTGACCTTGACTTTCGTTAGCGCACTCGCCTTCGGCTCATCGTGGTCAACTATCACACGGTAGAGCCATCATTGATGGGCAGTATCGCTTAATCAACCCCTCACCCCACATAGTGACTGTACAGTATATTAAGAATGTAATCATGTATTTATTCCTTTTAAATTATTTTTAAAACGGCAGACACACAAGCAAGCACAGACGCGTTGTGGCAAGACACATTCCTCAGTGTGTATTCAAACAAAGTTGATTATATTTATATATAATTAATTGGAGGAGGAGGCTGTGTGGTCCAGTGGTTAAAGAAAAGGGCTTGTAACCAGGAGGTCCCCGGTTCAAATCCCACCTCAGCCACTGACTCATTGTGTGACCCTGAGCAAGTCACTTAACCTCCTTGTGCTCCGTCTTTCGGGTGAGACGTAATTGTAAGTGACTCTGCAGCTGATGCATAGTTCACACACCTTAGACTCTGTAAGTCGCCTTGGATAAAGGCGTCTGCTAAATGAACTAATAATAATTGGGGGTTATTACAATTAGTTAAGTCCCTTCTTCTTAGATGGAAAGAGTCAACATTACAACACAAGTTGTTTTTTCAGTGGAGTCTTGTACAGTTAATTCTTCCTTTTAAATTATTTTATACATTCATACAGAACTGGAAGTCATAAGAATGAAAAATGTAATAACTGTGGGGAGCAAGAAACTGTAAAACATATACTCATGGCATGCGATAAATACAATCAGCAAAGAAGCTTATTAAATAAGAAGGGACATAGAAATTATAGCAGCATCAGTAAATTATATTTTAAAAGTAGAAAGAGAAAAACAAATAGAGAAAGGAAACTATTTAAGTTTATAAAAAGTACAGGGAAATGGGAGAAGATATAATGGAAAAAATAAAAAATATATATTTATAAAGATAGCGGGCGCTCACCATCTCTACTTAGATGGCATGCACCAACTACCACTGAAAAGAAGACTCCCATCTTTGATTCAGTTAGTAGTCCTCTTGATGCAATGAAAAGAGCATTAGGAACTTCTTCTGTTACGAACTACTCCTTTAAGAAGGCGAAAAATGCTGAGAAAGACGACAGCAACAGAGCATCGACTAGGACTGTGGACACAGACACAAACGAAGCACTTCCCAGGATAGCATACAGAGAACCGCGGAGCTGACTTCAAAAAGAAGATGAGTCTGCTTCTGATTCAGAATTACCTATTCGGTTACCTGTTAGGCTATATGTGTTACTAGAAGTTCAGTATACAATTACAATGGGAATTCATATAACAATTCTTATTTATGAAAATCAATATTTTAATGGCATTACGGACTGCACCACTGCTTATCACATTTCTGTAGATTACAATATGTGTCAATTACGTGCTATGTATGTTATTAACAAATTGTGTTTCTTCTACTTATGTCTTATATATATATTTTTTTCAGATACAATGTTTTAAGACTCCGATACCGATGGACCTCGCAGAAAATTCCCTTGATGATCAATATGTCCGTTGCGAAAGAAAAATGTTAAAACTTGTTAAGGAAAAATATCTTCCATCAGAATTACAAAACACCCCAAATTTTAAAAACGTCTGGGAAACAGCAAAAAAGTCAATGGTGAAAAAAAGGAGGATGTTGAATTTGGAACAAGCCACGGCAATCTATGCTTATACGATGGACGTTTACAACACGTTCAATGAAGAAGTTAGAAAAGGAGGAAAACATTACAAAGCTTTTCCGTTCAAGTCCTTGCATTTTTATTTGACAGACGCCCTGAAAACTCTGAGGTCCAAGAAGGGTCAATGTTATGACGTTTTTAGAGGGGTTCAAGGACAGTTTACCGCTCTTGAAGGTACAACTGTACGATTTGGTCAGTTTGCATCTACCTCTCTAGACAAAATGTAGCAAAAGAGTTTGGAAACGGAACTTTGTTTGTAATACACACCTGCCTCGGCGTGCCAATTGAAGAATATTCAGATAATCAAAGTGAAAAAGAGGTACTTATTCCACCTTTTGAGAAATTTAAAGTGCTGAAAGTCAATGGAAATCAAATCCACCTGGCGCGTATTGCTAACAAGACGAGTAATTTCAACTGCAGGGGAGGTAAGCAATGATCAAGCGTGTGATTGAGTGGAAGAGCAGACGTGCTGGAAATTAACTTTTCTAGTTAAAGCAGGGCCAAGATTGGCTTTGTTTTAAAGAGATGCCGTCTCCGTCTTCAGGGATATTGCCTGTTAAGGTTCTGTTAAAATCATTGCTATCTGACACTGTGCGTTTGCATAGAGGTTTTTCCGTTTGCTTAATCACGGTCAGCCCCATCGCAATGTTTAACACGCCTTTGTCAAGGGAAAGTGTGATTGAAAACAAACTGTGGAGTACTTATAGGCTTTTGATGCCAGGGTAACCACACTTATTTCTATCAAAATCTATTAATGTGCTTGTGATGTCATTTACTACATAGTTAATGACGTAACAAAACGATCTACTGTTCCTGTCTATTTAAACCTTCAGGCATCATGGTATCTAGTCTATTTATCCATTTATTTTCCTTTATTCTTCAATATTGTACATTATCTCATTTTTCTTCTTCTAAAACTACAAGTTTTAGGTCATCATGTTATGGTTGTTATTTGTAAAGTGCTGAGCTATTGGTTCATTCGCTGTTTTATTTCTCATGTTTGAGAGGTGATTGCATGATGGGTTTTTTAAGACTGAATATTTATTTTCCGTATTTGCAATTTCACTTTTCAAATATATTTGCATGCTTTACATGTGCTGTTACTGATTTTAATGTCCTTTATTGTGTCTGGACCACAATATCAGCTTTCCTTCTGAAAACCACAAGCAGCGCCTTAGGAAATATATACATATATATATATATATATATATATATATATATATATATATATATATATATAATATTATATAATATGTAATTATTAATGGTACTCTTTTAACTTTCTCTTTCCTTATATTACACTCAAGTAGTTTTATATATATATATATATATATATATATATATATATTGCTACTAATTTGTTCTTTTTTCCTTATATTCCAGTGCCGAAAAAATGCTCCTGTCGTGAAGGATTATGTTGCATTAGTTAACAAGTCACCCTGAAGATGCAAAACTCAACGCTGGGAAAATGCTGGGCGTCTAATCAATTGTTCTATGTTATTTTTAGTATAGGCCAGTGTACATTCCTTGAGAATTATATTCTCTCACTCACATTGTACATTCGTTTGGGGCTGCTTTAATTAGGCATCTTAAACAACCTCTAAAAAGTCTCCTGCATTTTACCATTTGTGGCTCTGTGTTCTTTTTCTCTTCCTATTTGAAATGAATTGCATGTGTGGCATATTAAAGTCATCAATATAATTAGACAGTCAATGACTTGCCTATTTTGACCATTTTCCTGGGCTTTCAGTTCCAGTGGTTTGATTTCATATGCACAACAAACCAAAACTACAGAAGCAACGGGGTTCTGTGATAAATTTGCACACTGCTGTATAGTAACTATAGATTTTAAGCTGTTAACATAAAATTAAACTGGCAATGGAAGACTTTACAACCCACGAGCAACATTATCACTGGCGGACCCTTTAAAGGGTTGCTAACCAAGGTTTTAAAATGTATTCCCTATTATTATCCCCTGCCTTATTTGGCCGCTCTCACTCATGTGAATAAACTAGTCATTGCATGAACACTGGTGAAGTATTCCCACCTTTTTTAACATGGTAATGTAGATGGAGGTCAAGACTGATGCACGCCCCTGTGTGTCACTAAAAAAACATTAATGTAAATGTGATCCATCTTACTCTCCTCTCTGCAGTGTCATCTGCAGCTTAATAAAGCATTTGCAAACTAATAAAGAATGTGGTTTGTCTTTAACACTAGAAGGACCGGAGATATACTCATACCTAGAAGCCCCGCAGCAGTCTTTCTGACGGCTGTATTCAAAACACTGTAAATAGTATAATTAACGGAGAAACAGTCGGATGTAATTTAGTTTTTTTTTTTAATGAGTACGTCACAAACATCTGAACAACCGAAGCATATATATATATATATATATATATATATATATATATATATATATATATATATATATATATATATATATATATATATACGGTATATTAACATTTATTTTACAAATCAGAACAAGAAAATGTAAATAAATAAACATCTGAACAGACATCAGTTTGCAACATACATATTTATAAAACTGAAACGATAGCAATACATTTTAACTTTTCAACAGCAATTGGTTTATTATCAGATGCGCAAAAGCAACTGACCAACGTAGATAAATAAACTTAGAAGAAAACATTTTACAGAAGCGCACAGCACAAGAAGTCTAATTTATTTTTGTTTTTTTTTGACAAAATGGTATTCCATTACCTTGAGTCTAAGGCTGTTCACAATCAATACAGCTAATGCGCTTCTCCACGTCGCCTTTCTGCACAGGGCACAGCTGCCCGAAGTTTTATTTGTATTGCACTTGCTAAGCTAATTGACTGACCAAAACAGCACAGCTGGCAAGCAGACACCAGCCTTTGAAAATGCAAATAAAAAACAATAGACTTTCAAAGCCATAGACGGAATACATGATTTATAAAGGGGACAGTTTTTAGCCACCTATTCTACTTTGGGATGTTTAATCATAATTCCGTCCATGGCTATTGCATGGTTATAAATCATCTATAATACGTTATTAACACCCTGTAGCATATTTATTAAGCATCTATTACATATTTATAAAATATTAATAAACGGCACCTTAATGTAAAATGTTACCAATAAAGGTAAAAATAACAGGCATGTGAAATGTCCCCTTCTTGTAAAATTTATTTTAAGTGATAAAAATATGGGATACACTTCAAAATACAGGTATGGTACATTAACTACACTGTAGTTACACTGTAATTACAATTTTGAATACATGTCATTACTCTTCAATTCTGTAACCAAACCAGTAACTACATTATGGAATTACTTATATTAACAGGCAATTTTACCACTTAATTTAATTATGAGAGTAAAACAGCACATAGTAATGTGAAACAAAGTAACTTGTTTTATATTAATAGTACTTCTGATTAATTAATTCTGGATTTTTAAATTGTTAATTCTCATTCTCTGAGAAGAATTCTTTGCCTTCAATTTCCACTTTTCAGCAAACTACTTTCATCATCTCTAAAGCTATTGTTTATCTATTTTATACATATTTTAGCGGTCCTATTAAAAATGGTATCAAATACAAATGTTCACACACTTTACAGTAAAGAGAATTTAACAGACCTATATATTTGCCTTTGAGCAGCTTAACTGGCACCAAGTCACTGTTATAAATCTGAAAAAATGTCATGAATAAAGTACTGTAAACTAAACTAAACTAAAACTTCTGTCAGAATATGGTGCCCCTAGTGTTCTTATTCAACTACAGCACCCGAATATTGACGAGTAAGAGAACAGGGACCCCTAGTATTCAGATTCCTCATGGTACTGCCCACAAACAGGATCCTCTCAAATAAATGAGGTAATGTTCACCTATTACAAAAATGCATTGCAGAATTTTCACCTGTTCCAAAAATCCATTGCAGAATTTTCTTCTACTACAACAATTCCATTGAAGAATTTTCTCCTACTACAAAAATACATTGCAGAATTTTCTTCTACTACAAAATGCATTGCAGAATTTTCTCCTAATACAAAAATGCATTGCAGAATTTTCTCAGACTCTAAATGGCAGAATCAGTGTTGGCCAGTACAAGCAGGAAACTTAGCTGTATGTTTCACACATTAACACCAAACCCACGTGGGTGTCTAACAGGTATTCTTGTTTGTTTCACAGCTTTGTAAATGTGAGTTCATTAGCATATCATGTTTTAATAATTGGTTTTGTTTGAAAGAAATATATATATATATATATATATATATATATATATATATATATATATATATATATAGATACAACTAACCCCTGTAAAAGTTTCCCATAGCAAAAGCAAAACAATAAAACAATGTCTAATAAAACACATTGAAGGCATGGGGAAGCATTGTAAAGCACAGTGAGGTCTGGTAAAGCATAGGGAAGTATTGTAAAGCATAGAGAGGTCTGGTAAAGCATAGGGAAGCATTGTAAAGCACAGAGAGGTCTGGTAAAGCATAGGGAAGCATTGTAAAGCACAGAGAGGTCTGGTAAAGCATAGGGAAGAATTGTAAAGCACAGAGAGGTATGGTAAAGCATAGGGAAGCATTGTAAAGCACAGAGAGGTGTGGTAAAGCATAGAGAAGCATTGTAAAGCACAGTGAGGTGCGGTAAAGCACAGGAAAGCATTGTAAAGCACAGAGAGGTGTGGTAAAGCATAGGGAAGCATTGTAAAGCACAGAGAGGTCTGGTAAAGCATAGAGAAGCATTGTAAAGCACAGAGAGGTCTGGTAAAGCATAGAAAAGCATTGTAAAGCACAGTGAGGTGTGGTAAAGCACAGGAAAGCATTGTAAAGCACAGAAAGGTATGATAAAGCATATGTTAGCATTGTAAAGCACAGAGAGGTCTGGTAAAGCATAGGGAAGCATTGTAAAGCACAGAGAGGTCTGGTAAAGCATAGAGAAGCATTGTAAAGCACAGAGAGGTCTGGTAAAGCATAGAAAAGCATTGTAAAGCACAGTGAGGTGTGGTAAAGCACAGGAAAGCATTGTAAAGCACAGAAAGGTATGATAAAGCATATGTTAGCATTGTAAAGCACAGAGAGGTCTGGTAAAGCATAGGGAAGCATTGTAAAGCACAGATAGGTATGATAAAGCATATGTTAGCATTGTAAAGCACAGAGAGGTGTGGTAAAGTATATGTTAGCATTGTAAAGCACAGAGAGGTGTGGTAAAGCATAGGGAAGCATTGTAAAGCACAGAGAGGTGTGGTAAAGCATAGGGAAGCATTGTAAAGCACAGAGAGGTGTGGTAAAGCATAGGGAAGCATTGTAAAGCACAGAGAGGTCTGGTAAAGCATAGGGAAGCATTGTAAAGCACATAGAGGTGTGGTAAAGCATAGGGAAGCATTGTAAAGCACAGAGAGGTCTGGTAAAGCATAGGGAAGCATTGTAAAGCACAGAGAGGTGTGGTAAAGCATAGGGAAGCATTGTAAAGCACAGAGAGGTGTGGTAAAGCATATGTTAGCATTGTAAAGCACAGAGAGGTCTGGTAAAGCACAGGGAAGCATTGTAAAGCACAGAGAGGTCTGCTAAAGCATACAAGCAAATGAAAAAACACAGTAATTAACCCCTGTAAAAGTTCCCCATAGCAAAAGCAAAGCAGAGAGTAATAAAGCACAATGAAAGCATGGGGAAGCGTAGTTCATGCACCTGTATTCTGAAGTGTTTCCCATATTTTGTATCACTTAAAATAAATACATTAAACGTTTGCCTTATTGAAGCACTACCAGTTACACTGCATTTAGGAACCTGGCAGCTGGTTTAGTTTGCTTCCAGTAAATGATTGAACACACACTGCACAGAGCTGCATGATTTCTTTAAAATGTATTCAACGAAAAAGACACCAGTTGCATCAAATATCAGGAATATTTCACATTTCTGTTATTTTTACATTTACTAATGTGTTTTATTTTGTTTGATAATTCACTCAAGATAAAAATAGTAGCGCCTTTAAAAGAAAGACATAAAAATGAAATATTCTACAATTTTAGCATGTAAATATTTAGGGACATTTGTTTAACTAAAGAAAATGATCAATTTTGAATGTGCCAAAGCAATTTTTTTGGCTTTAATAACTGTTATGTTTAATCTGTGAAATATCTTAAAACACCTATTTTTAGACTGTGAAATGCTGTGAAATAAGCCTTTTTACCATGAATTAAATACAGCTCATATCATGATATGTGTTTGCATGTGCATTTCAAAATTAAAGACAAACCACATTCTTTATTAGTTTGCAAATGCTTTATTAAGCTGCAGATTACACTCAGATAGAGGAGAGTAAGATGGATCACATTTACATTAATGTTTTTTAGTGATTGCCACAAAGACGGCCGGAGTGGGTGGCGTCAGACCAGAGCCAGAAAATAAACGAGAGACTTGGGGTTTTGATGAAGCTGAGCGTGATCGCTCAGCATTTAATAATAAAATAAAAGATTTAAACAGAACACAAAACAGGACACGGCACTTGAGCCAAAATAAAGAGACAAACAAAACGAACTATACAGACAAACACGGTGAGCAGATACTTTCACTAATACTTTGCCAATGATCACCTCCGTCTCCAAACCCGTTCTCCACTCACCGAACACCCAACCCGAGTGAATGAAAACATGCTGCTTTTATGCAGTTGTACCGAGACTTCGATTGCTAGTCAATCATTCAATTGGAATCTCGGTACAACTGCACGTGAATTAATAAAGTGCAATTCCCGTGTTCACATACTAATACTTTAAATGCACGTGAAGTGATTTGTGCCATCCTCGTGCCTAAATACAAATCTACATTTTTAAATACACGTGAAACACAGACCCGCTTATATCCCGTGTACCAATGCCTATACACCAACATTTACACACAACACGTAACATACAATATACACGGGGGCACTTTGCCACAGTGATACACAGGACGTTCATCAGTCTTGACCTCCATCTACATTACCATGTTAATACAGGTCGGAATACTTCACCAATGTTCATGCAATGCCTAGTTTATTCACATGAGTGAGAGCGGCCAAATAAGGCAGGGGATAATAATAGGGAATACATTTTAAAACCTTGGTTAGCAACCCTTTAAAGGGTCCGCCAGTGATAATGTTGCTCGTGGGTTGTAAAGTCTTCCATTGCCAGTTTAATCTTATGTTAATAGCTTAAAATCTATAGTTACTATACAGCAGTGTGCGAATTTATCAGAGAACCCCGTTGCTTCTGTAGTTTTGATTTGTTGTGCATATGAAATCAAACCACTGGAACTGAAAGCCCAGGAAAATTGTCAAAATAGGCAAGTCATTGACTGTCTAATTATATTGATGACTTTAATATGCCACACATGCAATTCATTTCATATTGGAAAGAAAAAGGAATGCATACAGTAGCCACCAACAGTGAAATGTAGGAGACTTTTTAGAAATTGTTGAGATGCCTATTTCAAGCACAAAGTGGTCTAACATCAAATGACACCAGAGATTTTGAGAAAGTGCACAGACACAATGCCAAAAGATGTCAAGCTGTTATTAACGCCAAAGGTGGCCACACTAAATATGAGCATTAAAGACACTTTCAGACACAGCTGTGCTTTTAGGTTTGAATTAGTTTCATGTAAGTTGATTAATTAATAATAATTTCTGTAGTAAATTGACACATTTTTTGTGTGTGCAAAGCTCAATAAATGACAAATCTTGAGCTGTTCTAATAAACGTACACACTGCTGTAATCATCATGTCTTCTTTCATCTATTCCTAATTTTGTGAATGAAGGTGATGTGCTTGTTCTCTACACCTGATCACATTGAGCAGGATCCCCGACTCCTCCACATTAATGCACAGTGTGAGTGGGAGCCTCCCACAGATCCATTTAAATAAGAATTGAAATTTCCGATCAAAGACTGAACGTAATGACCGGATCATTCTCAAGGAAGATACAGTATACTAAAAGAATGTAGAACAAATAGAATAGCCACCCAGCATTGTGTTTTGCATCTTCAGGGAGACTTGTTACCAAAGTAACATAATCCTTCACGACAGGAGCATGTTTTTCTTCACTGGAATATAATGAGAAAAAGAACAAATTAGTAGCATATATAGTCAATGATCTGCTATGTATTAGAGTATGATCTGCTTGAGTATTAGAGTATGATCTGCTTGAGTATTAGAGTATGATCTGCTTGGGTATTAGAGTATGATCTGCTTGAGTATTAGAGTATGATCTGCTTGAGTATTAGAGTATGATCTGCTTGAGTATTAGAGTATGATCTGCTTGAGTATTAGAGTATGATCTGCTTGGGTATTAGAGTATGATCTGCTTGAGTATTAGAGTATGATCTGCTTGAGTATTACAGTATGATCTGCTTGAGTATTAGAGTATGATCTACTTGAGTATTAGAGTATGATCTGCTTGAGTATTAGAGTATGATCTGCTTGAGTATTAGAGTATGATCTGCTTGAGTATTAGAGTATGATCTGCTTGAGTATTAGAGTATGATCTGCTTGAGTATTAGAGTATGATCTGCTTGAGTATTAGAGTATGATCTGCTTGAATATTAGAGTATGATCTGCTTGAGTATTAGAGTATGATCTGCTTGAGTATTAGAGTATGATCTGCTTGAGTATTAGAGTATGATCTGCTTGAGTATTAGAGTATGATCTACTTGAGTATTAGAGTATGATCTGCTTGAGTATGAGAGTATGATCTGCTTGAGTATTAGAGTATGATCTGCTTGAGTATTAGAGTATGATCTGCTTGAGTATTAGAGTATGATCTGCTTGAGTATTAGAGTATGATCTACTTGGAGCATTAACGAATACATCATAATTCAGAAAAATAAATTCATAAAGCACTGATTGTGGCTTTTAGAAGGGATGCATATTTAGCTGACATTTTGGTCCACAGTAAACACAAACAGATGACAGACACATTAAAGGACATTAAAACCTGTAAGAGCATATGTAAAGTGTGCAAATATATTTGTAAAGATAAAAGTGAAATCTCAAATAGAGAGAATAAATATTCAGTCTTAAGAAACCTCTCATGTTTGCAAAAAATGTAATAAAATAAAATATATCGAAGTGACAGGTACAGCAGTATATATAAAAATACAGAATCACCTCTCAATCATGAGACATGAGAGAGTAAATGAACCAATAGTTCAGCACTTTACAAATAACAAACATAACATCAATGACCTAAAACTTGCAGTTTTAGAAAAAAATAAGATTAGATAATGTAAAATATTGAAGAATAAAGGAAAATAAATGGACAAATAGACTAGATACCATGATGCCTGAAGGTTTAAATAGACAGGAACAGTAGATCGTTTTGTTACGTCATTGACTGTGTAGTAAATGACATCATAAGCACATTAATAGATTTAAATAGAAATAAGTGTGGTTACCATGGCATCAAAAGCCTATCACTACTTCCACAGTTTGTTTTCAATCACACTTTCCCTTGACAAAGGCGTGTTAAGCATTGCGATGGGGCTGACCGTGATTAAGCAAACGGAAAACCTCTATGCAAACGCACAGTGTCAGATAGCAATGATCTTAACAGAACCTTAACAGGCAATATCCCTGAAGACGGAGACGGCATCTCTTTAAAACAAAGCCAATCCTGGCCTTGCTTTAACTAGAAAAGTTCATTTCCAGCACGGCTGCTCTTCCACTCAATCACACGCTTGATCATTGCTTACCTCCCACTCAATCACACGCTTGATCATTGCTTACCTCCCACTCAATCACACGCTTGATCATTGCTTACCTCCCACTCAATCACACGCTTGATCATTGCTTACCTCCCACTCAATCACACGCTTGATCATTGCTTACCTCCCACTCAATCACACGCTTGATCATTGCTTACCTCCCACTCAATCACACGCTTGATCATTGCTTACCTCCCTGCAGTTGAAATTACTCGTCTTGTCAGGAATGTGTTCCAGTTGGATTTGATTTCCTTTGACATTCAACACTTTAAATTTTTCAAAAGGTGGAATAAGTACCTCTTCTCCATATGGGTTATCTGAATATTCTTCAATTAGCACGCCGAGACACGTGTGTATTTCAAACACTGTTGTTGTTCCAAACTCTTTTGCTACATTTTTGTCTACAGAGGTAGAAGCAAACTGTCCAAATCGTACAATTGCACCTACAACAGCGGTAGACTTTTAGTAACTCCTCTAAAAACCTTATAACATTTACCCTTCATGGATCTCAGAGTATTCAGGGCGTCTGTCAAAAGAAAATGCAATGACTTGAATGGAAAATCTTCGTAATTTGTTCCTCCTTCTCTAACTGCTTTATTGAACTGGTCATGTACAGCATCCATAGTGTAAACATAGATTGCCATGGCTTGTTCCAGTTTCAGTGCCTTCTGCTTTTTTTTTTTCATTGTTTTTTTTGCTGTGTTCCAGGCGTTTTTAAAGTCTGGGTTTTTTTTTATTTCTGATGAAAGATATTTTTTATTGACGATTTTTAACATTTCCTTTCTACAACCGACATATTGATCGTCAAGGGAATTTCCTGCGAGGTCCATTGGTATTGAAGCCTTAAAACATTGTGTCTGAAAAACAAAACAAAAAAAAACAAATAAAAAAGATAACATAAGTAGAAGAAACACCATTTGTTTATAATATGCACGAGCGATTACACATATTGTAATCCAAAACAGTGGTGTAGGCCGAAATCTGAAGGTTCCAGCGCACCACTAAAATATCGATTTTCTTAATCAAGAATTATTATACAAATTCACATTTTATTTGTATACTGAACTTAACAAACATAATAGGTAATAAGAATAGTTCATTCTGGCTCAGAAGCAGGCGCATCTTCTTTTGAAGAGTCGTCTCATCGGTTCTCTGTATGCCATCCCGGGAAGAGCTTCCTTTGTGTTTGTGTCCACACAGTCGTAGTCGATGCAGTGTTGCTGTCGTCTTTGTTAGCATTTTAGCCTTCTTAAAAAGTAGTTTGTAACAGAAGTTCCTAATGCTCTTTTCATTGCATCAAGGGGAATACTGAGTTTCAGTACCATTTCTCATGTTGTTGGTATTAGTCTCATGTTGTTAGTATATATGGCAGCAGTGTGGAGTAGTGGTTAGGGCTCTGGACTTAACTGGAGGGTTGTGGGTTAACTCCCTGGTGGGGACACTGCAGCTGTACCCTTGAGCAAGGTACTTTACCTAGATTGCTCCAGTAAAAACCCAACTGTATAAATGGGTAATTGTATGTAAAAAAAATAATGTGATATCTTGTAACAATTGTAAGTTGCCCTGGATAAGGGCGTCGGCTAAGAAATAAATAATAATTAGTCTGATAATAAGTAATTAATTATATTTAAGGGTTCTGGTTTTCACTATATTTTTTTTACTGATGAGAACCTGCTGAATTTAAGATCATGTTACCGGCATATGTTTTTTTTTTTAAACCGATAAAAACAGAATTTCGCCTTGTTTTTATGAACTCTAATTCACAACACACACCTGTTGAAAAAGACTCCATGCGAGAATGCTTCCTACGTATAGGTTTCAGTTATTATCTGGTTTGCTGCTGTGCTAGACATACTATCACATCACACACAGCTGTCATCACCAAGACCCGCACAGAGAGCAATTCAGCACTTGGCAGACAGGGGGTAGCCGCGCACCGAGAGGTGGCGAGATCCCCAACCGGGAAATTAAATTGGCAATGCGGCCCGACAGCAGCAGTCTAGATTCGTGCCTGCGAGGCATGCGATTTATCTAGGCCTATGCCATCCCAGTGGCTTTTGCCGCTACACCATGGGACCCTCCAGAAAGTTTTGATGTAATTAAATTGGACGTTTCTGTTTTAAGTTGGATGTAAAAGGTCATTTTAAAAGGAGATGGGAAAGTGCAGCATTTTTTTCCCCACAATTACTGCATTGGGCTGGCTTTGAGTTAATGCCTTTTACTACCATTACTAGAGTCACAAGGTAAACGTAATAAAGTGGTTTGTTGCATTGATGTCAGTCTGTTAATATTACATTACTGTTTCATTTGTTTATGTGTTCCTATCTTCACCTGTTTGGGTTGTGGAATTGGGGTAGGATTTTTAAAACCGAGTTTTACCTGGTTTTATGGTCAATAAAATAAGTAAGCAATACGACCGACAGGGTGGGTGGTATTGGGGAATACCGGATCGCCAGGGCCGTAATGAGCCCCTTATAGCCCCTGAAAGGTCCGGTGTAGCCGGTAACGGCAACGCCCACCCTGGAGGGTCTCATTGCGCTCTCCTTGAATGCATATCATTCAAAACACAGAAAAGCTGACCATACAACAAACACCGTCTAACATGTTGCATTCCTGCAATAGACTTGTTGCAAAAGCATTAACTGTAGCTACAAGAATCTATTGAAAAAGAACTGTAGTTTTTATTTTAATGTTAAGTCTCTCTCTTTAAGAACAAACAAATGAACTATTTGTAATAATCACCAATTAATTATATACAAATGTAATCAACATTGAATGCACACGTCTATCCTCGACGAGGTCTGTGCTTGCTTGCGAGGCTGCCGTTTTAAAAAGAATTTAAAATGAAGAAATAAATGAATACATTATAAATATATTTATATATATATACAGTACAGTCAATACATGAGGGGTGCATGTCAAATATTTCTGTAGGCAGCCCTGCACACTGTATCCGTCGTAAATTATCTGTCAGCTTAATTATGAAAGACAGACAAAGAAATCCAGAAAAGAACATAGAAATATAACCTGTGGAAACTCCAGCAAGATCACGGCAGACAGGATGAGAATCGAGGGCACAAGGCTTTTCATCTCCGTTTTCCTCTCTCACCAACCGGGCAAATCCTTTCAACAGAACTTCTTTAATTAAGGAGAATAAAAATAAAAAGTTTAAACAAGACACAATTCATTTTATTCCCATGTTGCTCCATTGCTTGTTTTCATGTTCTGTCTTGTTTGTAATTCATCACATTCTAGAGCTCACTTGCTCTAAAGTTTAAAGTGATTAATTCCCATTTGATTCAATTTGCAACCTGAGGTTGATATATATAAGGAAGCTTGCAATAGAGACGATTCAGTTTGTTTAAACAATAAAGATTTATTATTCATACATTTATCCAGCATGACAAAAGTTATTTATAACTTCTTGTTGTTGTTGTTGCAAACTTTCAGTCATGTTAATGCCGGTGATCTGCTTTGTACTTGTCTGTGGGACAATTACAAAAAACCTGTAAAATCTAACCCTGTTCCACACCTCACTGTGCTTTACAATGCTTCCCTATGCTTTACCAGACCTCTCTGTGCTTTCAACGCTTCCCTATGCTTTATCAGACCTCTCTGTGCTTTACAATGCTGCCCTATGCTTTACCAGACCTCTCTGTGCTTTACAATGCTTCCCTATGCTTTACCAGACCTCTCTGTGCTTTACAATGCTTCCCTATGCTTTACCACACCTCTCTGTGCTTTACAATGCTTCCTTATGCTTTACCACACCTCTCTGTGCTTTACAATGCTTCCCTATGCTTTACCAGACCTCTCTGTGCTTTACAATGCTTCCCTATGCTTTACCAGACCTCTCTGTGCTTTACAATGCTTCCCTATGCTTTACCACACCTCTCTGTGCTTTACAATGCTTCCCCACGCTTTACCATACCTCTCTGTGCTTTACAATGCTTCCCTGTGCTTTATCATACCTCTCTGTGCTGTACAATGTTTCCCTGTACTTTACCAGACCTCTCTGTGCTTTACAATGCTTCCCTATGCTTTACCAGACCTCTCTATGCTTACAATGCCTCCCTATGCTTTACCAGACCTCTCTGTGCTTTACAATGCTTCCCTATGCTTTACCATACCTCTCTATGCTTTACAATGCTTCCCTATGCTTTACCAGACCTCTCTATGCTTTACAATGCTTCCCTATGCTTCCTGCACCAGGCCCCATCTTTCTCTTCCTACGCCACTGTTATGAGATAAATATTAAAAGATGTTTAAAAACAAGATGGTGTTGTTTGAAGATGTAGCTTGCATTATAAAAATGGAATCAAAGCAGAAAAAAGGACCGAAAAATAGCGAGATTGTAGAAATGAGAAAAATGAGTGGTATGTTGCTGTGATTGGGTCTAAACGAATGTGCATTACCATCCTCTACCACAAGAGGGCGGTATTGCATCACATATTGTAACTGTGAAAGTAGGACTCCACATGCAGGAATGCAGTTCACGAATCATCAGTTTATTCACAAGGTACAGCAGCAGGAAACACTTCTAGCTACAAGATTTGCTGCTCCTGGTACTGAGTCGAACAGCGGTCTTTTTCTCTCCACACAAATCTCTCTTTTCATAAAACACTCTTTTACTCTCCAACAAACCCATTCTCACAGACACTCATTCATAACCATATACAATAAATAACAGAAGAGTACAAGCAGTGCTTAATTTGTAAAGAAAGCGGCGCCGAGGCGCAAGCCATGACAATAATACCGTTCTTAAGAATCGCACGTTCAAAATCATAACACGTTTATTTTACAAGAGTATTGTACCAACTAGTGCACATCATATACAAAGTAGCAGTACGTGCAGAAACAAAATAAATTAAAGGCAACCGCAGAACATAAATAAATAAATAAATAAATACTGTATACATAGGCATGTAACCCCTAGGGCAGAGGGGCACGTGCCACCCCTTTGGATTATCAGCGCTGTGAATGCAACCGAACCCGCAGTTTACCACCTGGAAGTCGGTTACTTATTCCCGGTTCCTTATTCGCGGTGTAGCTGACAAAGCAGCGTGTCCTTTTTCTGTGTGTTTTAACACGCTTACACATCTTGCTCAATTAATATATTGCTACTATTTAAAAATAATCGCTCCTTCTTAAAAAAAAAATCTTAATAACAAATCTGTATCAGCAGCATGGGGTTACCCTATATTACCCGCTTGTTTTGCACCATTTCCCACCTTAGACGCCTTGCTCATTAAATATCGAGGTATCCCTAGATAGGTTATCATCTCATCTTTGCAAAAACACTAAAGATTTTAGTGAACAAGCCGTACCCCACGATCAGCAGCACCCCAAAATGTAACCAATAAAATGCATAGGAATCCCTTTGCTCTTACTGGTTGATAAACGGGGTCCAAAGTATAATGCTGAAGTTGGCTTCTTATTCGCCAGCATTATATTCGCATTCCAGCTTCTTATTCTCATCCCGCAAATGTAACACAAATTGAATAAGTATCTGGGGTATTTCAGGGTTAAATCGCTCTGGGTCACTTATTTCAAAGTTGATTCTCACAGAGGGGATCCCGCTACATCACCCATGTGTATTTATCCCGCCCAAAAGGATTTTGATACAAAACAGCAAAAAGTAATATAGTAGGTCATCATTTGCAAAGACATTAACTCAGTAAGAGTTTCTGCGCTCATCCAGTCTGCCGTAACGAGGTGTGAACTCAAAACCTGTCATATAGTAAGAAAATAACCTCAAGTTTACTTTTATTTCACATATAAGGCATTAAAACAATGACATTTTCAACACAAGTTCTTCTTCAGATTAAGGTCTGGATCAAAACTTTGACCCACCCGCTAATTGCAAATTACAAGCCCAGTACTAATGGCGGGTTCGCTCTGGTGTAGAAGCAATATCTCTCTGACAAGCAAAAGAGTCGCCATCAGTACCAGGTTTGTAAATTGCGATTAGTTTTGATTTGGTCCCAGCTTAAGTTTAAGTCAAAGAGTTTTGAGTTTTCTTTCAATGAAAACTTTTCCTCACCTCGGTTTAATAATATTTTATGCACAGTGTCTTGAAGAGCCACTGCGAGCTCTAGGTGTTGTTCTCCATGTTATTCTATATATCTGATCTCCCATATAAAATACCTCATGTAAATAAAAGATTCAATGTGCATTTTACTATTGTCTCGTCATGCTGCCTCGCAGTAATTAAGCAACAATATCCATGTAGCAAAGGTTTAACACTTACTTTACAGATTCATTTGTTTCATTTTAGGGTCAATTTTACAAACTTGTCCTCTCAAAGTGTTAGTGGATAATTGGGCCAGTTAGCTTTAGAACATAAGAACATAAGAAAGTTTACAAACGAGAGGAGGCCCCATTCAGCCCATCTTGCTCGTTTGGTTGTTAGCAGCTTATTGATCCCAGAATCTCATCAAGCAGCTTCTTGAAGGATCCCAGGGTGTACCTTCATTCATCAGGATGCTGCTTAATTGCAGTTCAGCCTATGGACAAACATAGACGTTCATGAAAAATGGGACAACTAGCCAAAAGCGGGACAAAAATAAGATTTGACTAAACTTGTGGGGACACTGGGACATGCTACCTAAAAAGAGGGCTGTCCTGGGAAAATTGGGAGGGTTGGTACAGTAGCATTACTACCACCAGTACTACCTCTGCTACTACTACTACTAATAATAATAGCAATACTATTATGATAATAATAACTAGAATTTTTGGAATATTGTATTTTCTATTGTAATACTTGTAAGTCACCCTGGATAAAGGTGTCATCTAAATAGCTAAATTAATAAATAACAATAATAAACACAAATGTCTTTTCAGTTCATGACAATTAGTAATGTGTTATAATTCAATCTAATTCTGGATCTTCAGTCATATAGTTTCATATGGTCCTATAGATATAGTCATATGTTTTGAGTTCACACCTCGTTATGGCAGACTGGATGAGCGTGGAAACTCTTACTGAGTTACAGTCTTTGCAAATTATGACATCCCGGATTATTGTATGATTTTTGCTGTTTTTGTATCAAAATCCTTTCTGGGCCGGTATAAATACATATAGGTGATGTAGCGGGGTTCCCCTCTGTGAGAATCAACTTTGAAATAAGTGTCCCAAAACGATTTAACGACTGAAATACCCCAGTTACTTATTCAATTTGTGTTACATTTGTGGGATGCGAACAAGAAGCTGGCTGAATAAGATGCTGGCAAATAAGAAGCAGGCAAATAAGACGCCGACTTCAGCATTATACTTTGGACCCCGTTTATCAACAAGTAAGAGCAAAGGGATTCCTATGCATTTTATTGGTTCCACTTTGGGGTGCTGCTGATCGTGGGTACGGCTTGTTCACTAAAATCTTTAGTGTTTTTGCAAAGAGGAGACCATACCCTATCTAGGGATACCTCGACATTTAGTGAGCAAGGCGTCTAAGGGGTACATGGGGCATCCAAAGACGTGCTCCCATGCGTTCTGTATTGGTTATAATTGGCTAAATTTTGGGGTGCTGCTGCTCGTGGGTAATGCTTGCTCACTAAAATCTTTAGTGTTTTTGCAAAGAGGAGATGATAACCTATCTAGGGATACCTCGATATTTAGTGAGCAAGGCGTCTAAGGTGGGTAAATGGGGCTAAACAAGCGGGTAATATAGAGTAGTGCTATGCTGCTGATATATAATATATATATAATATTTTGGGGTGTTTTTTAAAGAAGGAGCGATTTATTTTTAAATAGTAGCAATATATTAATTGAGCAAGATGTGTAAGCGTGTTAAAACACACAGAGAAAGGACACGCTTACTTTGTCAACTACATCGCAAATAAGAACCGGGAATAAGTAACCAACTTCCAGGTGGTGACATCTTGTTTGAGTGAAATGTTTAAAGGCACAGCGTTAAGCTGATTTTTTCTTCTTCTTCAGCTATGTACTGTTCAGTGCTTTGTGATACTTTTGTATAAAAAGCGCTATATAAATGCAATAAATAAATACGATACATAAATAATAAAGCTGTGATTTGTAAATGCCAGAGAATTGTGGGTGTCTGGAACCAACTCCCAGTAATGTTGTTGAAGCTGACACCCTGGGATCCTTCAAGAAGCTGCTTGATGAGATTCTGGGATCAATAAGCTACTAACAAACAAAAGAGCAAGATGGGCCGAATGTCCTCCTCTCGTTTGTAAACTTTCTTATGTTCTTCTTATGTTCTTATCATTTAACAAACAAAAAAAAAAGTTGCCCGCATTATCATTAAGATGAAATACACCATTGCTAACCATAAAACCTCCCCTGAGCTACTTGCTTTCTGCCATCTTGGAACCCACGGTAACTGACGCATTCCCTTGTAATATTTATTGTAGTGCGGTCACTTAAGGAAATAGAACCTGAAATCTGGGTTTCCGTGTGTGAATGTCTTGTGTTTTGCGTCATTCACTTGTGTAAATCAGATATACCCTATCCCTCTCTGTGGCAGTTTTTTCTTCGGCCACAAACCTGATCCTCATCGCCATTTCACGTGTAAATAACCACCCATGGAAACTCCTCCATTGACACCAAGAAGAGGGTGCCTTTTTGTATTTAGCCTGACACTTAGAATTCTAAAACACTTCACAAGTTCTGTGCTTCTGAAGACTTATGGATTGCTTACTTACATTGAGCAAAATAGAATGTCAATTATGTACATGTAGTACTTGGAACTGTCTCAATATTGACCTTATTTGACATTATGTTATTATACAGAAATGCATCTGGAGTTTACTCATTTTTGGTTCCAAGACATCACAACAGTGCTGGAGAATGGCCCCTATCATACAATTGTGGACACTGCTGTGCAAATGTCTTGGACATTTGTGTGTGTGCACATTTGTGTGTGTGCACATTTGTGTGTGTGCACATTTGTGTGTGTGTGTGTGTGGTGGGGAGGGGGGGATTATACTACCATAGAATCAACCGGCACCATCTACAGAACATCTTGTCACGGACACATTTTAAATAAAAAAAAGAAAAAAAAAGTATTGCTATTTCCGGGTTTAGTGCTGGCCTTTGGCGACAGCTCCAGACCGCGTTCAGCTGTCTAATAATAACACACAGTGATATTCCTTAGACACGACAAAACAAACACTCATGATAACAGGTTTCATGTTGTCCTTCCGGTTCACCATTAACCAAAAAAGGAACAGATCACATCACTACGCCTCCTTAAATACCATCAGCCATGACCCATTGGTTAACAAGTGCAACCGCTCCTCCAATCCGTGGCTGCCACATCGTTTCCCTTACGGGTCAATGATTTAGTGTACTGTAGCTCCGCCCCTTTCTAGATGGCTGACTTCCACCTAACCCTGGGAATGAATTGTCAGGCCATCCAGTCCAGGGTACTCTGTTCCCTTTACACAGCGCCCTCTCAGGTCGGGAGGGAGATCTAACACTAAGAATCATTGATCTCTGTCACATTAGGGTTTCTGTGACGTCATAAATTATGAGACCGAAGGTCGTGTAATTTATAAGCTGTCACAGAAACCCGAGATGGAATTGTTTTCCTGTAACTTACCGAAGAGACCTATCTATTATTTTTTATAATACATGGTTACCCTTGTGATGCTAATATTAAAGAAGACGAGGTTCAGCAGTACAGTTGGGTTTTTAAAATGTTGTGTTTCAGTACTGTACAGATGTTCAATGTCGTTATCCGTTAGTGCTTCAGCTTTGTTTGGATGATTGCCTTTACGTTGTTTTAATTTCCTGTTCCTCTCCAGTTTCTCTGAGATATGAATGTACCAGCTTTTACATAATTTTTTAAAGGTATTCTCATTTTGTTGATCATTAATGAACATTTCTGTACTGTGGGTGTTGTCGAGTGATTGAAAACGAGACATTTTGTGTTTGAATTGAAAGTGATGGTATAGAGGAGTCAAAGTTCAAGTATAAATTCCTCTAGAGGAATTATCACTTTTGACGTCACTACTGTGGTATTATGCCTTTTTTTTCGAATGGCTCAGGATGCAAATATAGCCTTCATCCATATATATATATATATATATATATATATATATATATATATATATATATATATATATATATATACAGTGCCTATAAAAAGTATAAACTTTTTTCACATTTTGTTGTGTCAGTGCCTCATGAGTTTCATGCATTTATATGAGGATTTTTTTCCACTTATCTACACACCATACTCCACACTGTTAAGGGGAAAAAGTTATTTATTAAAAATAACCAGTTTCAGCTTTCTTGCAGAGGGCAGCAGGTTTTCCTCAAGGACTTCTCTGTACTTTGCTCCATTCATTTTCCCTTCTATCCTGACAAGTGCCCCAGTCCCTGCCGATGAGAAACATCCCCATAACATGATGCTGCCACCACCATGCTTCACAGTAGGGATGGTGTTTTTGGGTGATGCGCTGTGTTGGGTTTGCGCCAAACATAACACTTTGCATTTAGGCCAAAAGTTCCATTTTAGTTTCACAAAACTTTTGCCACATGGCTACAGAATCTCCTGAGTGTTTTTTGCATACTTCAAACGGGATTCAAGGTGAGCTTTCTTGAGTAATGGATTCCTTCTTGTCACCCTATCATACAGGCCACATCTGTGGAGTGCTTGGGATATTGTTGTCCCATGCACACTTTGACCAGTCTTGGCCATAAAAGCCTGTAGCCTTGCAAAGTTGCTATTGGCCTCTTGGTAGCCTCTCTGATCAGTCTCCTTCTTTCTCGGTCATCCAGTTTGGAGGGACGGCCTGATCTAGGCAGGGTCTTGGTGGTGCCATAGACCTTCCACTTCTTAATAATCGTCTTGACCGTGCTCCAAGGGATATTCAAGGCCTTTGATATTAATACCCATCCCCTGATCTGTGCCGTTCAACAACTTTGTCCCGGAGTTCTTTTGAAAGCGCCTTGGTGCTCATGGTTGAGTCTTTGCTTTGAAATGCACTACCCAGCAGAGGGAACCTACAGGAACCGCTGAATTTATCCTGAAACCATGTGAATCACTACAATTTAACACAGGTGGAGGCCACTTAACTTGGTGTGTGATTTTGAAGGCGATTGGTTACACCTGAGCTAATATAGGATTGCTATTACAAGGGGTGGACACTTATCCAACCAAGCTATTTCAGTTTTTATTTTTAATTAATTTTCTACAAATTTCTAGAATATTTTTTTCACTTGGAGGTTGTGGGGTAGGATGTGTAGATAAATGAAAAAAAACTATTTTAATGCATTTTAATTGCAGGCTATAAGGCAACAAAAGGTGAAAATTTTGAAAGGGGTGTAGACTTTCTCTAGGCACATATATATATATATATATATATATATATATATATATATATATATATAGCAGTGCTAAAAAAGCATAATTAATTGCATGTCAAAGTTTTTCAAAGGAAATTGTTACCACCTTGGGGCCAGACAGACATCAAGCATGGCTGAAGTCCACACTTGCACGTCCTACACAGCGTCCCCTGCTAGCACGGCTGAGCCGTACGTGGCATTGGGAGCCCCTGGCCAGGCAGCAGGCTCAAGCCCTTGCTGTGGCCCCAGCTCAGCCGATAATGCCGGCCCCGGAGCTGACCCCGCCTGCACCGGTGGTCGCCCCGGATGTTACAGAACCCGATGTCACCATTGCTGAGGAGGACCAGAAGCAGCCCCTACCTCCCCTGACCATTTCTTGGACCAGCGGTTGAGGAATTGCTGCAGCGCTCTCACCAAGAACGCAAGGCGTCTCGGCAGATAGCCTCAATGCTCCCCTCTTGTACTCTGGTATGGGAGAGAACGAGACGCTGGCACCGCTGTACTCGCCAAGCTGTCTGGCCGGGGGAATGGTTTATCACACTGGACCGACACGTCTCTATTCGTCCAGCGCACAGGAAGTATCTCCGCTTCGCCTTTCAGGGGAGCGTCTTTGAGTTTTCCGTGCTGTGATTCGGCCTCTCCTTAGCACCCCGCACGTTTTCAAAATGCATGGATGCCATCCTAGCTCCCTTGAGGCTGCAAGGGATCAGGGTGATGAACTACCTGGATGACTGGTCGATCTGTTTACAGTCACAGGAAGAAGCAGTGGTCCACACAGCGATTTGTATGAAGCATCTGGCTGGGTCTCACCCTCAACGATGTCAGAGCCAATTAATACCGATGTAAAGTACGGTCTACTTGAGTCTCCGGCTGGATTCCCTTACGACGCTGCCATTAGCAACTGTCAGGCCCTGTTCAACAAGGGTTCACAGCATAATTGATGTTGTGTTAAACTATTGGGTCTGATGGCCGTGGCCACATCAGCCATCCAACTAGGGTTACTCTACATGCGCCAGATTCAAGTGTGGCTCAGTGCCTTTCTGCTGCACCCCAAGAGCGACAGACACTGTCGGCTGACCGTGTCTCGTCTATACTGGGAATCCCCACACTGGTGGAGGCAAGCCTCTCACCTGAGCAAAGGAGTAACTATGGGAGTGATACGCAACCGTCAATTGGTGACAAGAGACGGATCCAACTCTGGTTGGGGGCTGATCTGGGCAGGGAAAGGAGTCCATGGACCCTGGTCGGGTCGCGGGACATCCCTTGCACATAAATGTGCAGGAGCTGAGAGCGGTCCACCTCACACTTCAACATTTCCTTCCGCTGCTCCCTGCCTTCCTCAGGAGAGACAAGGTGACAGTTCTCTTCGTGGTCCCTAGATGGCCCAGGAGATTCTGCTGCAGGGCCAGCCTTGGGAGATCCCGCTGCGCATGGATCTGCTCAGCCAGGCGCAAGGCACCCTCTAGCACCCAGAACCGGGGACTCCAACTGTGGGTCTGGCCCCTGAACGGGACCGTCTGTCCACCTTAGGGCTCTCAGACACAGTTGTCAGTACACTGCAGAACGCTAGGGCCTCCTCCACAGGGGTGTTGGACGCCTATAAGTGGAAGTATTGTCAAAATTTGTGTGTGACCAGAGGTCATGACCCCAATTATTGCCCATAGCAACTATTTTGCAGTTTCTGCAAGATCTGTTTGAGGCAGTTTGATCCACCTCTACATTGAAAGTGTACCTAGCAGCCATATCTGCATGCCATGTCCCCTTTGCCTCAGTCTCCCGGGTGCTCATATACTAGCGACCCGTTTTCGGTCGCCCTCACGGGTTTGATGCAAAAAGAGGAATAGCTTCCGTGGGTTGACTGTTTTGATCCCTCGGTAGGCGGGACCGAGGACGTCACCCCAGGAAAGAGGCCTATAGGCAGCTCTGATATAAAGAGCTCAGTAATACCTACCAATAGGCAGGCATATCCCATAAGTATGTTGTTGGTTGTCTTCTATTTCAGGGAACCAGGGTTACGGTAAGCAACCCAACGATTTCTTATGAAAAAGTGCAAAACAGCGGTAAGTGTGTTATATTTCAAGTAACTGGTTCAACTGCCGCATGAGTTTACTAGTTATGACATTACAGCTCTGAAGTCCAATGAGGAGAAAGGGGCGTGTCCTCTCTCTATAGCACGTCACTCGAACATGGAGCTTGTTTCTATATACACATACGAAAGGGTGACTGGCTATATGATGTTGAAAGGTGAAATACGATTTCATATATCCACACTCACACCGCTCGTTCGTAAAACCACATTTTTCATCGTATAAACACGAAAGGTGAATCTCACCTAGTTTTCTCACTTAGGGCCTGATTTTCAAAAGGGGCAAAATAAGAACTAGTTTGCAAAATGATTAATACCTGATTTTATGTTACTAAATAGAGTTATTTATATTTTTAAGGGTTCAACAGGTGGGTACATGATACAGCCCTTTCAACCCTTTGAAAGCCGTATGTTTAGTGACACAAATCAAGTTTTTGAAATCACTTTGCCACCTAGTTCTTATATGGCCCCTTTTGAAAATCATGCTCGAAGACACAGAGAGTGAGAAATACTACGACACAGGGCATCGGCTCAGTATGCCGCTCCATTGAGAATGTAACTGCTACTCTTAAAACTACGCTGAATATATTACGTGGCCCATGATATGGGAACTGCGGTCAATAAGGAATGTTTTCATGCCATCTGTGGTTTTCCCAATGTGATTGGAGCTGTGGATGGTACACATGTTCAAATAAAAACACTGAGTGTTGACGAATATCATTATGTATGTTGAAAAAGGTACCACTCAATGAATGTGCAGAGACAATAATCTCATGTCTCAGATCCTTGATTAAGCATTCCAATTAAAATAAATTAAGGTTGTTGTTGGCTCCGGGGATAAGCCGATATATATATATATATATATATATATATATATATATATATATATATATATATATATATATATATCTATTTTTATATGTACCTTATTGTGATTTTTAAAAATATAATTAATCAATTCAATTTCCAATATCTTTCACACTACATTTTCTCCATTTTGCCCATTGCATTTATTTTCCCACATAGAATGAGTGAGGCATTTACAAGCCTACCTTTCGTATTTCAATTAAAAACAAGTTCGATTTGAATGGACTATAGAAACGCATGACAAGTGTTTGAAATTGATTTGAATGGAGGTGATAACTTGTCTTAGGACCTGTCGGATTTGCACTTACCCATTCGCGATTTCAAACGAGCCCCAGTTCCGGTTCAGGCAGGCAAGCAGATTATTTTATAAAAACACCGGGAATAAAAAAAAAAAAAATAGTTTGTTGTTGTTTTCTTAAATTCAAACTGATTCCTTTTTTCTTTCTTCAAAACCCATTTATTTTGGTAAAACAAACAAAAAGAATGCATGGTAGTATACTGTAGTGTGAAAAGCATAGTGAGGCGCACGCTGCAAAATTACTGTGCAAAAATCTATTTATAATGGCTCTAGCCTATGCAATGCATAACTGGCTAATACTAGTAAAGGGTCGTTTTGGAGCCTTTCGTTCATCATACAGTGGCTCTCAAAAGTATTCATCCCCCTTGGACTTTTCCACATTTTATTGTGTTACAACATGGAATCAAAATGGATTTAATTAGGAGTTTTTGCCACTGATCAACACAAAAAGTCCATAATGTCAAAGTAAAAATAATTACAAATACAAAACAGAAAATCATTGATTGTATAAATATTCACACCCTTGAGTCAATATTTGGTAGAGGCACCTTTGGCAGCAATTACAGCCATGAGTCTATTTGGATAAGTCTCTACCAGCTTTGCACATCTGGACACTGCAATATTTGCCCATTCTTCTTTGCAAAATTGTTCAAGCTCCGTCAAGTTGGATGGGGACCTTTGGTTAACAGCAATTTTCAACTCTTTCCACATATTCTCAATTGGATTGAGGTCTGGGCTTTGACTGGGCCACTCCAGGACATTGACCTTTTTGGTTTTAAGCCACTCCAGTGTGGCTTTGGCTGTATGTTTGGGGTCATTGTCCTGCTGGAAGATGAATCTTCTCCCAAGTCCCAGGTCTCTTGCAGACTTCAGCAGGTATTCCTCCAGGATTTCTCTGTACTTTGCTGCATCCATTTTGCCCTCTATCTTCACGAGCTTTCCAGGCCCTGACGCAGAGAAGCATCCCCATAGCATGATGCTGCCACCACCATGCTTCACGGTAGGGATGGTGTTCTCAGGATGATGTGCGGTGTTAGGCTTGCGCCAAACATAGCGCTTAGTGTTGAGGCCAAAAAGCTCTATTTTGGTCTCATCAGATCATAGAATCTTCTTCAACTTGGTCTCAGAGTCTCCCACATGCCTTCTGGCAGACTCTAGCCGAGATTTGATGTGAGTTTTTTTCAGCAATGGCTTTCTTTTTGCCACTCTCCCATAAAGTCCAGTTTTGTGAAGCACCCGGGCTATTGTTGCCGTATGCACAGTGTCTCCCAGCTCAGCCGTGGAAGACTGTAACTCCTTTAGAGTTGCCATAGGCCTCACGGTGGCCTCCTGACTAGTGCCCTTCTCGCCCGGATACTCAGTTTTTGAGGACGGCCTGTTCTAGACAGTTTCACATGTGCCATATTCTATCCATTTCTTAATAATGGACTTTACTGTGCTCAGGGGATATTCAATACCTTGGAAATGTTCTTATATCCTACCCGGATTGGTGCTTTTGAAGAACCTTATTGCTGATTTGCTTTGAATGTTCCTTCGTCTTCATGATGTAGTTTTTGTTAGGAAATGTACTAACCAACTGTGGGACCTCCCAGAGACAGGTGTATTTAACCTGAAATCATGTGAAACACCTTCATTGCACCCAGGTGGACTCCATTCAACTAATTATGTGACTTCTAAAGACAATTGGTTGCACCAGAGCTTATTTAGGTGTGTCATAGCAAAGGGGTGAATACTTATGCAATCAATTATTTTCTGTTTTATATTTGTAATTAATTTAGAACAATTTGTAGATTTTATTTTTCACTTTGACATTATGGACTTTTTTGTGTTGATCAGTGGCAAAAACTCCTAATTAAATCCATTTTGATTCCATGTTGTAACACAATAAAATGTGGAAAAGTGCAAGGGGGTGAATACTTTTGAGAGCCACTGTAAATATCTTAATATTTAAAAGGAACAGGCTCATTACGTTTCAGGAAGTCTTGCTAGCAGTAGCACTAGCGTGACTGAAACTCTCTGTGAGGCCGTGTTGTGGTTGGTTTTCATCTTCATGTTAAATCATATGATGAAGCAGCTAGCAATATCAGCAAAAAGAGACGGGAGACGACTGCAAAAGTGCCATGCAAAAACATTTACCAAGGTCTTGTGGGCTGTAAGTGACTGAGACTGTAAGCGTGTGACTCAGCAGCTAGCCACTTGCCATGATGCTGGTGAAAGTCTGCAACAACTGTGTGAACAAATGTCCCCAGTGGGACTGAAAGATTTCTCACTTGGGACAGATGTTGGGGAGGGCAGAGATATACCTGTGCCATTTTTGCCAATAATAGTAAGTGATAACTGTTTGCCTTCCACCACTGAACTGGATCCTCTGTTCGAGAAATGAGAGGATCAACACAAAAGGTGTTCATCTCTGTCTCGGCAGCATTTGTAGCAAAATAATTCATCCCAAGTGTTCCACATCCCAGTACAGTGTATTTTGTTGGAAGCTGTCAGGTTATCTTCTGTAAGTAACTTTGCCCGACATCGTCGTGCATCGCTTGACCAAACGTTAACTTTATATCTGGGATCGAGGCTGGCAGCAACAACTAACAAACTATTTTCTTCAACTGCCTCAAATCTGTCTTGAATTGATGTCAATCTCCGAGCTTTCATTTGCTTAACTCCATGGTCCGCTGGTTTCAACATTGCCGCTGCTGGGAGGATAGTTGAAATGCATGCATCTGCTGCACTGGTTTCTCTGGTTAACTCTTCAAATGGTTTGAGAAGTCCCACAACGCTCTCCATAAGAGCTCCCCACGACATTGTGCGTGTATATGTTGCACGTCGTCTATCTCAGAGACATAGAGATTTACTGCATGTTTCTCTTCCAATACATGTTGTTACATCCTGAATTAACTGATGATTTGGCAGACCCAGCTCTAGTTTATTAAACCTGCCCTTTGCGCTAGAAGAGTGCTTGAAGTGACCCACAATTCTCCTGAACAGCTATCATGTCAGAAACGCCATCCTGTGTGGAAAAGGCTGCTCTTTATGCACAGCTGGAGTGTGTGTGCTAAGCAAACCACACTAGAGATACACCTGGGGTACTTAGCAGAATGCAAACCTTAGCCAACTGAATAGCTATGCTGTAAAGCGCTAAGTTAGACACAATGAGCAATGCATTTAAAACCAGTCTACAGTTCATGTACAGGACAGTCAAGACAGAAAGGACCCTCGGCACAGGCCAGCTAGGACACTCGGCACAGGACAGCTAGGACACTCGGTACAGGCCAGGCAGGCCAGTTAGGACACTCGGCACATGACAGTTAGGACACTCTGCACAGGACAGTCAGGACAGCTAGGACACTCGGCACAGGACAGCTAGGACACTCGGTACAGGCCAGTTAGGACACTTGGCACATGACAGTTAGGACACTCGGCACAGGACAGTCAGGACAGCTAGGACACTCGGCACAGGACAAGTAGGACACTCGGCACAGGACAGCTAGGACACTCAGCACAGGACAGTCAGGACAGCTAGGACACTCGGCACAGGACAGTCAGGACAGGTAGGACACTGGGCACAGGACAGTCAGGACAGGTAGGACACTCGGCACAGGACAGCTAGGACACTCGGCACAGGACAGTCAGGACAGGTAGGACACTGGGCACAGCACAGGACAGCTAGGACACTCAGCACAGGACAGTCAGGACAGGTAGGACACTCGGCACAGGGGAAATGTTCTTATATCCTACCCGGATTGGTGCTTTTGAAGAACCTTATTGCTGTTTTGCTTTGAATGTTCCTTCGTCTTCATGATGTAGGTTTTGTTAGGAAATGTACTAACCAACTGTGGGACCTCCCAGAGACAGGTGTATTTAACCTGAAATCATGTGAAACACCTTCATTGCACACAGGTGGACTCCATTCAACTAATTATATGACTTCTAAAGACAATTGGTTGCACCAGAGCTTATTTAGGTGTGTCATAGCAAAGGGGGTGAATACTTATGCAATCAATTATTTTCTGTTTTATATTTGTAATTAATTTAGAACAATTTGTAGATTTTATTTTTCACTTTGACATTATGGTCTTTTTTTGTGTTGATCAGTGGCAAAAACTCCTAATTAAATCCATTTTGATTCCATGTTGTAACACAATAAAATGTGGGAAAGCGCAAGGGGGGGTGAATACTTTTGAGAGCCACTGTAAATATCTTAATATTTAAAAGGAACAGGCTCATTATGTTTCAGGAAGTCTTGCTAGCAGTAGCACTAGCGTGACTGAAACTCTTTGTGAGGCTGTGTTGTGGTTGGTTTTCATCTTCATGTTAAATCATATGATGAAGCAGCTAGCAATATCAGCAAAAAGAGACGGGAGACGACTGCAAAAGTGCCATGCAAAAACATTTACCAAGGTCTTGTGGGCGCTGTAAGTGACTGAGACTGTAAGAGTGTGACTCAGCAGCTAGCCACTTGCCAGAATGCTGGTGAAAGTCTGCAACGACTGTGTGAGCAAATGTCCCCAGCGGGACTGAAAGATTTCTCACTTGGGACAGATGTTGGGGGAGGGCAGAGATATACCTGTGCCATTTTTACCAATAATAGTAAGTGATAACTGTTTGCCTTCCACCACTGAACTGGATCCTCTGTTCGAGAAATGAGAGGATCAACACAAAAGGTGTTCATCTCTGTCTCGGCAGCATTTGTAGCAAAATAATTCATCCCAAGTGTTCCACATCCCAGTACAGTGTATTTTGTTGGAAGTAACTTTGCCCGACATTGTTGTGCATCGCTTGACCAAACATTAACTTTATATCTGGGATCGAGGCTGGCAGCAACAACTAACAAACTATTTTCTTCAACTGCCTCAAATCTGTCTTGAATTGATGTCAATCTCCGAGCTTTCATTTGCTTAACTCCATGGTCCGCTGGTTTCAACATTGCCGCTGCTGGGAGGATAGTTGAAATGCATGCATCTGCTGCACTGGTTTCTCTGGTTAACTCTTCAAATGGTTTGAGAAGTCCCACAACGCTCTCCATAAGAGCTCCCCACGACATTGTGCGTGTATATGTTGCATGTCGTCTATCTCAGAGACATAGAGATTTACTGCATGTTTCTCTTCCAATACATGTTGTTACATCCTGAATTAACTGATGATTTGGCAGACCCAACTCTAGTTTATTAAACCTGCCCTTTGCACTAGAAGAGTGCTTGAAGTGACCCACAATTCTCCTGAACAGCGCTATCATGTCAGAAACGCCATCCTGTGTGGAAAAGGCTGCTCTTTATGCACAGCTGGAGTGTGTGTGCTAAGCAAACCACACTAGAGATACACCTGGGGTACTTAGCAGAATGCAAAGCTTAGCCAACTGAATAGCTATGCTGTAAAGCGCTAAGTTAGACACAATGAGCAATGCATTTAAAAACCAGTCTACAGTTCATGTACAGGACAGTCAAGACAGAAAGGACCCTCGGCACAGGACAGCTAGGACACTCGGCACAGGACAGCGAGGACACTCGGTACAGAACAGCTAGGACACTCGGCACAGGACAGCTAGGACACTCGGCACAGGACAGCTAGGACACTCGGCACAGGACAGCTAGGACACTCGGCACAGGACAGTCAGGACAGCTAGGACACTGGGCACAGGACAGCTAGGACACTCGGCACAGGACAGCTAGGACACTCGGCACAGGACAGCTAGGACACTCGGTACAGGACAGCTAGGACACTCGGCACAGGACAGCTAGGACACTCGGCACAGGACAGCTAGGACACTCGGCACAGGACAGCTAGGACACTCGGTACAGGCCAGGCAGGCCAGTTAGGACACTTGGCACATGACAGTTAGGACACTCTGCACAGGACAGTCAGAACAGCTAGGACACTCGGCACAGGCCAGGCAGGCCAGTTAGGACACTTGGCACATGACAGTTAGGACACTCGGCACAGGACAGTCAGGACAGCTAGGACAGTCAGGACAGCTAGGACACTCGGCACAGGACAGCTAGGACACTCGGCACAGGACAGCTAGGACACTCGGCACAGGACAGTCAGGACAGGTAGGACACTGGGCACAGGACAGTCAGGACAGGTAGGACACTGGGCACAGGACAGCTAGGACACTCGGCACAGGACAGTCAGGACAGGTAGGACACTCGGCACAGGACAGTCAGGACAGGTAGGACACTGGGCACAGGACATGTAGGACACTCGGCACAGGACAGTCAGGTCAGGTAAGGCACTGGGCACTGGCCTCTCAGGAAATCTCAGGCCACTTCCGGGTCACTAGCGCTTCAGTGGCACGGCACTCGGGGCTCAAAATGTTCTAATACAAAATAATTTGCACTAGCAGGAAATTTGTGTTAAGTGAGTTTGTATTATAAGAATTAATTTACAATAAGCGACTGGTAAATTTGGCTGAAAATTCTCAAGTATTAGGAAATGCGTCTAATCCAAAAAAAGAAAAAGACAATGAGAAGTTTGCCCTTTTGCTCGGGCTGTTTCTCTCTCCTGTGGTCAGCTAGCTTGTGTTCTTGCAGCATCACAAACCACATCCCATAGCGTGAGACTGAGAAGAGCGTGTGTGGTTTTGCTATCTGAGCTTTGAAGCAATGTAACATCCTTTTATAAAAGTTTTCCACAGTGCAAGCAAGTTTAATAAAGCAAAGTGAAAGCATAGGGAAGCATTACTTATTTATTCTATTTATGTGTTTATTTTCATTAATATATCATACAAAACCATACAATGTGCAGTACAAGGCAGAAAAATCACAACACATTTGTATGCAGGTCCCCAGGCATGTCGCACACACAGCTCCCCACAATTTAGATAACAGATTTAAATAACAGTATATTAAAAAAAATCAGCCATTTAAAAGTTACATTGTAACCCACTAAGATGAGAAAGCTATTTTATAAAAGTACGTTTTCAGTCTTGACTTGAAAACTGTAACAGTCCTGGCTTCCCTGACAAACGAAGGCAGAACATTCTGTAATTTAGGAGCTCTACAAGAAAAGGCCCTTCCTCCCGTGTTAATTTAGTTCCCCCTCGGAATAGCCCGCATCCTGTGATTTAAGAGTGTGATTTGGAGTATACAGGGTCAGTATCTCCTGTAAATAACTAGGTGCTAATCCATTCAAGGCCTTATTTGTTAACAGCAAAATCTTAAAAGCAATTCTATACTGCCCAGGAAGCCAGTGTAAAGAGGCTGAAACAGGGGTAATATGTTCACTTTTCCTGGTTTATGTCAGAATTCTAGCGGCGGGTATTCTGAACAAGCTGTAGGTGAGACACCACCCATTTTTGGATACCAGAGAAAAGTGCATTACAGTAATCAGTTCTAGATGAAACAAAGGCATGCATTAGTCTCTCGGTATTAGATGCAGAAATAATTGGTCTAAGTTTTGGCTACATTTGTCAAATGGTAAAAAGATAACAGGTATAATAGCATTAATACTTCAAACCATTTTATGGTTACAACATGTTTTGCCGTAAGGCTACGCATGCATAAAACTAAAGACGCCCACCGCTAAGTCCTAAAACATCCAATATATCAATCTCATAGACTAAAACATAAGTCATATACCTTATAGCAATGCATCAATATAAGAGAAATATAGATTCCAAATAGTTCTTACCTCCCAAAAATATATATAGAAGTGTAGAATATAAGGTAAGGACAGGAACTGTCTTCAAAGGCAAAGACTTCTGAACACGACACCAACAGCAATCAGCTCGATCAGAGATCTTCAGAGCATGGTTCACACAACTTGTAGTTAGCAAGTTGGTGACACTTGACTAAGATTTTGCCTCGCTTCTTACGTCAGAAGTCTCAATTAAGTCTTAAACATTAATCATCCTGAACAGCTCCTGTCCTTCAAGTTAATATAACAAGTTAATAACACCCGGTAAGTCCCTTCATAAAATTAATTTGCCATCATCCCCAAGTCCATCTCTCCTACATCTCCAAAATACGTAAGGTGAACTTTTGAACTGATGTTATACTTTTTTGGTACCAGGGAGTTCCTGAACACAGCATGCATGTGAATACAGTGCAAGTATACAGTGCAGGAGGCTTTGTGGTCCAGTGGTTAAAGAAAAAAGGCTTGTATCTAGGAGGTCCCCGGTTCAAATCCCACCTCAGCCACTGACTCATTGTGTGACCCTGAGCAAGTCACTTAACCTCCTTGTGCTCTGTCTTTCGGGTGAGACGTAGTTGTAAGTGACTCTGCAGCTGATGCATAGTTCACACACCCTAGTCTCTGTAAGACGCCTTGGATAAAGGCGTCTGCTAAATAAACAAATAATAATAATAAAGTATATAAAAATACATAGAAAGATGTGCTTATTTAATATAGAACACCTATCTCGGTGTAATTATCCCAATCCTAAGTCAAAAATATATGGATGTCCTCTTTAACATCAAAAGACATTCTCCTTATTTGGTTGGCTTCATTACATGCATAGATATGATTTAACAATTAACTAAAATATATTGGATAGGGGCTGGTAGAAGGCTCATAGCGAACTCCTTAAGCAGGCAACTATATATCCAAACATTCTCACTTAAATTCAGTCTATCAGGAAAATATAACAGTCTCATTCAGTGCTTTAAACTAAACGTGACCTCTCTCTGTTTTTCTCTTACAAAAATCCTGTTCAGGCAAGTTTCAAACCACCTGCTTCTCTATCGAGGTCATCCATCATTAGTAGAAATACCAGGCCTTCAATAGTTCCTATGATTTAATGAGTCCATATAGTTCACCACTCCCCCCTTTCCTGTACCAAAAGGTATTTCAAATCTGTAATAGATCACTTATCATATAAACCTTGGATTTCAAAACCCCCCAAACATCACCCTCCGTCTGGTACTGCAAGCAAGCAGGAGTTACCAAGATTAATCACCTTCTCTTTAGCAAACCTGCTATGTGCCTGACACAGACTGGTACTATTATGCTTTGACTGAAGTTTTTACTTTATGTTCATTTCTGCACTGTATTCTCTTAGTTTCAAACTTAACAGTTCTTAGTTTCAAACTTAACAGTCTAAAACATTTAGACTTCTATACTGTTTGAATTATTCTAGAATACCTGTGTTTAGCTTAAACACTACTTTCAGATCAAGCTTACTTCTCTCAAGGTTATAATAGAATAAACAGGAATGCAGAATGTTCTAGCATAACTATAGGTTAATACAGAGCAGATTGTAACTTTTTGTATGAACAGTGTGTTTTAACAATGTGTTTAGTATTTCTTCTGGCTTTATGGTCTTTAAAACACAGTACAGTTATTACAACATTTTAACACACATGCAGTTTCACAAATGTTCAATTTGCATTCCAAAGATCAGCCTGCTTCCAGTAGCTGTCACAGTCTTGGATCAGTTTCTGCTCTCTGTGAGTTTGTCAAAGCCACCACAGGTGTGTCTTTAAAAGCCTGATACATGCAAAAACTGAAATCTTGTTAGCAGAGCTTCCATCTCTACATTCCCATTCCCATCATCAGTGGGAAGACTTCAAATAAATTAAACTGTTTCTATCAACGAGACATTTATCTCTGCCGCATACACCTTTCACTCAAAAAAAGGAGATCGCACATTGTGCAAGGGAAGACAGGTTTTAGATTAATTTGTGACAGAGGTATGGTAAAGCATGTTAAAAAAACAAACCATGGTAAACTAACCCTTATAAAAGTTGACCACAGTAAAAGCACAGCACAGTGCACTAAAGCCAGAGAGGAGAGTGTGGTCACAGCTGCGCTTGGGGCTCTATTCATGAAGGGTCAACGTCTATTTCTTTTACAAGTTGCCTGCATCTTTTTCTTCGAATCTTTCAGTTATAGAATACGGTAAATTGCATGACTGATATCCGTTTCTTTCTATTTGAATCCTTCCAGCTGCCGTTTTACTCCCTTCAGTGACAGATGATCCTTCTCACAGCACAACATGGAATTTCTTTAAAAGGTTCATTTTCCAAGGGTCAGACAGAATTTCAATACCGCATGTCACAGCTCAGCCCTTTATAACATATATTGTTTGCAATATATAAGTTATGTACACATATTTATATTTTACACCTTTGAACTACAGAAGCATGGCGATTCTGCTCCTGTGCTTTAGCTGCTTTCCAAGTTGATGACGGTCAATCCTGTTGGGGAGGGAAGAGAAACAAGACATTATTAGCTTTGTCTTTTATCCAGCGATTATCATCAGGTTGCACAGCCAGGACCCTGTGCTCCCCTGAATGTATAACTCACCCTGCACACCACGCAGCCGTGCCTTTACCAGGGGAGACCCTCGGGGACCCCTGCACTCCCCTGACTGTGTGACTCCCCCTGCACACTACGCGGCCGTGCGTTTACCAGGGGAGACCCTCGGGGACCCCTGCGCTCCGCTGACTGTATAACTCCCCCTGCACACCACGCGGCCGTGCCTTTACCAGGGGAGACCCTCGGGGACCCCTGCGCTCCCCTGACTGTGTGACTCCCCCTGCAGACCACGCGGCCGTGCCTTTACCAGGAGAGACACTCGAGACACAAGGGCAATCTTAGTTGTGAAAAGAAAAAATATATTTATATAAAAACCTGTCGTGCCGCTCAGCAGCAGCCTTCCTTCTACTGAGATGCATCAAAGTGACAGCCAGGACAAACACAGCGCGATGATCACAATATAGTGATTCCACTGTGTTACAGCACCATGCCCTGAGGACCAAAGCAAATAGACAGTTAAAGTAAAAAAAGACGCTTACACCTGGCCTGTCTCCTTGACCTTGATGCAGTAGACCTGTATGCAATACAGTAGTTACAGTTAAATAAAATAAAGTGATAACATGTCTTGAACAATCACTTCAAATAAAATGAATGTGGAAAAGGGGGCCTTAAACAAAGAAAACAATATTTTTTACTCAGCAGCTCTTTTGCTACATTTCACTTAACAAAAACGTAACCCTGGTTCCCTGAAAGAGAAGACGACCACCAACAACATTCGGTATGGGAAGTGCCTGCCTATTGGTAGGTATTTTCTGAGGTCTCTATACCAGAGCTGCCGATAGGCCCCTTCCTGGGATGATGCCCTCAGTCCCGCCTACCGAGGGATTAAAACCGGCATACTGAGGAAGCCATTTCTCTTTTTGCATCGAACCTGTGAGAGCGACCGAAGCGACCTCACAGTTGGTGGTCATCTTCTCTTTCAGGGAACCAGGGTTACGGTAAGTAACCTAACATTCCCTTTCAATTCAAAGACGATCACCAATGACAGCGACAGTCGCTGCTTTGAGAGGGGCTGTCCTAGGGTCTGTATACCGTGACAGACAAAGAGCTGGTCAGTATGACGCAGAGCTCTTGTCCTATCCACGTAACACCTCAATGCCTCCTATCCTCCACCGAAGCAAATGGAGCTGGATGGAAAAGATTCCAATTCCACAGACTGATTCATGTGGAAGGCTGTAGTCACCTTGGGGAGGAAAGCAGGTTTTGTGCTTGCAGGATGTGCAGGCGTGAAATGGAACACTTGTCATGGTTGCACTACCAAGTGTGTCAAGCAGTGTACGCCCTAAACGCACCAAGCACCGAGGCGCTATGCGCACCAAGCATGAGTTCCGTGCACACCGAGTGAGCTAGCATGTACCAAGTATCACATGCACCAAACACCATGTGCACTGAGGCGCTATATGCACTGAGCACCGTGCCCAACGGGTGAACTAAGCACCGAGCGCACTGTGTGCACTGGGCACTGTGCACACCGAGGCACAGAAGTACCACAGGCTGAGCGTGCACCAAGGTACCGAAGCACCGGGGGGCAGCTGAGGCAACGGTGCCTACCCTAACCGCGTGTAGCCACACGCCTGGTCAGCGTGTAGCGTATACCAGGGGACACACAGGCCGAAGCCGCGACGGGCAAATCTGTGGACGGAGAACAATGCAATATATATATACAATAACAACATTACAGGGGAGCACACTGCTGCTGTTGATTTTCTGAAGGCCCGACGCACCAAGGTGGGCGGAGGTCTACTCTACAGCGGGTCTGGAAAAATACAGCCCGTGGAGGACAAGGCCTGCTGGTTTTTGTTTTTCTTTGCTGCTGCACAACGCAGGCAAGCGGGATACCGCATGCGCTCTGCAGATGTGTCAGCATCTGTCACACGAGTGAAGGCTGGAAAAGACAACAACACTCACTCCTTTAAATCAATACTGCACAGGCAGTCGACTCGCATACCACAGATAGGAAAGCAGCAGCCTGCAACGCGAGCACGCAAGTTGCTGAGGAAGAAAGAAAGAAAAAGGCTGAATCAGGAGTCACTGATTCCATGAAAGCAGCAAGCCAGCTTTCAGCCTGAAAGGCAAGGGAACTGCAGTAGACTCAAAGCTCTTTTTCACAATACGCTCAGATACCAACACAGAGGGTCTTACCTTACCGTCTTGAGAGGCAAAAAGAGAAATGGCTTCCTCAGTATGACGGTTTTAATCCCTCGGTGGGCGGGACCGAGGGCGTCATCACAGGAAGGGGCCTATTGGCAGCTCTGGTATAGAGAGCTCAGAAAGTACCTACCAATAGGCTACAATTCTATACCCTGGATAACCCCATTTTAGAGATTGTTACACTGCTCATTTTACCTTTACTACCTTTGTCCAGGCAGTAATCTGAAGGTGTGACAGTGGTGGTCTGATTGCTGGCTGGGTTGCTGGCTACACAGGTGTAGGTAACATTATACCCTTGTGTTAGCTTTAGTTGAGTTGTACTGAGTGACTTCCCATCTCTCATCCAGGACACAGTCACTCCACTGGGGTCTCCCACAGAGCACAGCAGGGTGCAGGTCCTGTTTCCCAGCTCCACACTTCCATTCATCTTTTTAACATGAGGCTTTGGGACAGGGTCTGTGGAGGGGAAAATAAATACTTACATCCATTCGCAATTGCAAATAAAATATCTGAAATGCAATATTGGTATTGATAGCATGTTGTGCCACTGAGGTCTTGCATTGTGAAGAAAGAAAAAGAAAGAAAGAAAGAAAGAAAGAAAGAAAGAAAGAAAAAAGAAAGAAAGAATACTTCACACCAATCATTGCATCAAAAATACAGGTCTTGGAACACTTTAATACATACTGTAAACAGTCAGCTGAAATTTCTTTTGAAATCTCTTGAGACTGAATTCCTCCACTTGGTAAAACCCGCTGTCTGCTGCCTGTAATTTATTAATCCTGAGAGAGTCGGTATTATTGACCAGCTGCAGTCTTGTTTTGAATCTCTCGTCACTAACAGTCTTGATCTTCCTGTTAATAATTTTCACAGTGCGATTGGTACTGCTTGGTGCTGGCATAGGACGGTATCTCCAGTTTATTTCGGTATCCGGCTGTAGGTTTGGGATTTCAAAAGTGATTGATTCTCCCACAATTCCCTTGACCTGCTGCAGATCTTGGGACCAAACTGCTGAGAGGTAAAACACTAAAAGCAGTGAAAAAAAAAATTAAACCCCAAAGCTTGCTGATTTGTGTATGTAAAGAAAACCACAAAACAAACAAAACAAATTATAAAACATCATTTTGCACCAATGCAAAAAGGTAACCTTGCTTTACCTCGTTAATAATGTACTAATACGTTATTATTATTATTAGCGTACGTCACACGTTTTTAACACTTTTTGTTATCAAATTGTGAGTAAGCATTTCATTGGTATTTGTTATTCTACAATTTATAATACTGTAGCGTGCACGGGGGTAAGCAGCAGCAGGGCTGGTTGGTGACGAGATCACACACAAACACATAAGCCCAATCAATATACGCTCCTTGCGTACAGCGGTATCGGCGCTATGCTGTAGTGCGAGAGGTCCCGGTTCACGCCGCCCTCCTCCTGTGTGTGGATTGCCTCGCCCTGTGCGGAACTGAGGTTCGCTACAATACGATTAATTTTGTATTCATATTTCCCTTTTAACCAGTGAAAATCTAAATCAACAAAACTGTGACAGGAAAAAACTATTGCTTGTGGTTGTGTTTGATGATATCTCCGGGCTTGAATTTCAGCACGGGATCGCGGGAATCACGCATTTTCCAAGTTGCTCCCGCATATCTGAAACTTTCAGTGCGGGGAAATCCAGCAGAGATATTTTAAGACACCAAGCTACTGTATTTTCCACCCAATTTAGAAGGCCCGAAACGCTACAACAATCTATAAGGAAGAGGGTGTCAGTGACGAAAGCACTATGAGCTGCATTCTGAGTAGCTCAGGTTAAAATAAATAAATAAATAAATAAATAAATAAATAAATAAATAAATAAATAAAAGCAGTGCTGGATATTTTAAGTGCTGTGAGACTTTATTCTGTCGTACGTGATTCTCGGCCGCTATCTTTAAGGATTATAGAAACTCAGTACACTGCAGTAAGTAAACAGTTTTGGAAAAAAAAAAAAGCCGATATTAAGTCTAGGTGTTGTTTTGCAAGCAGTGACTTTCGCTTTAACTCTTAAAACTCAGCCCCATTCATTTTGGGGTGTCAGGGCACCGAAGGTTACGCACATATTACTCAGGCACCGTAAAAGCCACCTACCCTGTTCATGGCTTGTTTAAAAGTACAGACGACTCGGGGCTTTCCAAAGACGTATTCAGTGTGTATGCGGTACATCGGGCTCTATCGCTTAATTGTCATTGTCTTTGCACCTTAGGAACTGACTGTTTCAGATACTTTTTGGTGTAAAAACAAAAACGTTCTGGGCCGGAACGGGCTAATGACAGCTGTTATTAACCAGTTCTCATTCCTAAAATGTTCTTCTGAAATGTGTGTAACTTTCTCTGTTATTTTTTTATGCAATTCTATTAAAATGCTGTTCAGGCTTTTACCCCACTACCCTGCCTTTGAAGCTGTGATTAGCATTGTTAAACCATCTTCATTTCTTCAGTACCTCACAGAAACCTGACGATGATGAAACAAGCTAAAACAATATTGGGGGTTGTGATAGAGAGAGAAAGGATCGATGCTGTAAATCTCCCTCCCGATTAGAAAGGGCGCTGTGTAAGGGGGAAGGTAAGCTGCCTCCTAGATCTGCCACCTCGGTGGTAGGTGGAAACCGAAAGGTAACCATATTAGGAGGGGCGTGTAGCTGCAAGTACTCAGGACGATGCCATTGCAGTCAGCTGTGGGGCAGCCCTCTATTGGAGAAATTAGCAAGAAAGGAGATACAATGGAAACTAAAATAAAAGGACAGGGATATGCTAAAAATAAGGAAGAGATGTTACAGAAATACACAGATGGACCAAAAGGGGAAGATTATCAGATCGTTTATCAGGATTTACTGCAGAGTGTGTGGCAATTCTTATGGCCATAGACAAAATAGAGGAATTTAAAGAAAATGATATTGTGATATTGTACAGTTCTCTAAGCTCGATACAGGCATTACAATCAGAAACAGGAAATAGGATAGATATTATAAACAGAATTATCCAGAAATTACATACTAACTACAAAAATGGTAAACAAATATATATATTCTGTTAGCCTGGATTCCAAGTCACTCTGGTATCTTAAGAAATTAAATTGTGGATTTTGAAGCAAAAAAAGCAACTCTAAATGAACAAATTGATATAACAATACTTTTGAGTCCTGCAGAGGTGAATGCTGTGGCTAAATCAAACATAATCAATGTATTGCAAGAACAATGGGAAAACAGTGGAAACAGAAGATTATATTATAAAAATCACTCAAGTAGGGAAATACAAACATGGGGAAAGGGGAAAACAGGGATGAAGAAACTAATATTAATAGACTAAGGTTAGGACACACAGCATTAAATCATCATTTCTACAGGACTGGGAGTCATGAGAATGGGTTATGTAGTAATTGTAGTGAACAAGAAACAGTGGAACATATACTCAAGAACTGCAATACTTATATTCAGCACAGAGACATATTAAACAGAACATTACAGGAAATAGAAACTGAAGTAACAACAGTAAATGATACTTTGAAGATAGAAGCGAGAGAAAAACAAATGGAGAAAGAGAAATGTATAGTTTGAATTTATAAAATATAAAAGGGAAATGGGAGAAAACATAAGAGAACTTTTTTTTTTGTTTGGTGCCAGGTAAACGGCTTAGCCGTCCTGCAAGTTAGTCAGGGAATAACCTGTGTAGTAAGTACTCCAAAACGGAGTTAGGTTTTTGTTTTGTATTGGTTTGTTTTTGTGTTTATTAAAAAGTAGCGCAACCGCGCTTGAAAATCCGTTTCTGTTGTTGTGGGTCGTAATTTTAAAGGGGCACGAATCCGTGAGTGCTAAATTCTTTTACAATATATATATATATATATATATAGTGGTTTGCAGAAGTATTCACCCCCCTGCAAAGTTTTCACATTTTGTTGGCACCTGACCGTACTCCACGACAAATCTACACAAACTACTCCACATTGATAAAGTTAAAAAATGCATATAGAATATAAATAAGTAAGATTTACATAGAAAAACAGATTAATCTCAGTTGCATAAGTATTCAACCCCTTTGCTACTGCAGCCCTAAATCAGCACAGGTGCAAATGATTTGTTTGAAAGGTCACAAAATTAGTGAAATGGTTTCAGCCTGTGTGTACTCAAAGTGGTTTAACTTGTAGATAATTTCCCTCAGGTATATAAAGACTTTCAAGCTGCAACTCACATAGTGATACAACAAAACAACCATGAAGACCAAGGAGCTTTCTAAACAAGTTAGGAATAAAGTAGTAGAGAGGCACAGAGCACGAGAATGGTACATGAACATTTCAAAGACGTTGATTATCCCTCTCAACACAGTGAAGTCCATCATTAAGAAGTGGAAGATGCATCATACCTCCCAGACACTACCCAGATCAGGTTGCCCTCCCAAACTGAGCAGCCGGGCAAGCAGGAAACTGGTTTGGGATGTCACTCTGAAGCCAACAATGACCTTGAGAGATCTGCAAAGTTCTGTGTATGAGATGGGAGTCAGTGTTCACACATCAACAATAAGCCGTTCCCTACACAAAGCTGGGCTGTATGGATGGCTAGCAAGAAAGAAGCCATTACTCAAAAAGCCTCATCTTAAAGCACGTGTGAAATTTGCGAAAAAGCATGTAGATGACACTGCAGACATGTGAAAAAAGGTTTTGTGGTCAGAAAAGTCGACGAAAATTGAACTTTTCCATCTAAATTCCAAACGTTACGTCTGGTGCAAGCCCAACACATCACCCAGTCAACACCATCCCAACTGTCAAGCATGGTGGTGGCAGCATCATCTTATGGGGATGCTTCTCTTCAGCAGGGACTGGGAAGCTTGTCAGGATAGAGGGGAGAATGGATGGTGCAAAGTTGGAGGCTGTGTGGTCCAGTGGTTAAAGAAAAGGGCTTGTAACCAGGAGGTCCCCGGTTCAAATCCCACCTCAGCCACTGACGCATTGTGTGACCCTGAGCAAGTCACTTAACAAATAATAATAACAGGTGAATCCTTGAGGAAAACCTGTTTGAGTCAGCCAAGACTGAAACTGGGGAGGAAATTCCTTCAAGATTGCAGTCCATCGATGATCCCCAACAAACTTAACAGAACTGGAGCAATTTTCCCATGAAGAATGGGCAAAAATGTCACCATGCTGCAAAAGGTGCTTCTACCAAGTACCGACTTAAGGGACTGAATACTTATGCAACCAATAAATTTAATTTTGTACATTTTCTTTGCAAGTTTTGCTGACATTTAACCTCCTCATATAACAGTGTTCAGTTTAACCACTACAGCTTTGAATAAAAAAAGTTTGTTTGAAAAACTGTGCATACATTATTTGTAATTCAACAAAATGTGACATTATTGGTAGGGGGTGAATACTTCTGCAAATCACTATATATGTACATATAAATGCAATACTTGCTTATAACTAATTTAAAGTGCATACAGTGTCATAGTTAATATGGAACACATCTAGCAAACCATATATGCTCCAATGGTACAATATGCTACACAGAGTAGTAGAGGCCAATGGGCTACTATGCCACATGTGAAATACGGTCATAGGACACATGGTCTGGCGCTTGGATCCCGGTCATTGCTGCTTGCAGCTATATTATTATTATTATTATTATTATTATTATTATGAACAGTGGTAGATACAATTGAGTTTTTCAATGCAGATTCGTTCTTCTGCTTGTTTATTTTCCAACGTTTTGCATATCCTTGTTTACAAATGTATATAAAAAAACAAAATGAATACTTTTGTTTTATACTTGGGGGTGTACAATACAATGGGAATTTTGTTCTAAAGTAAAACTGTTACTTAATACCCGCTGACATACAACTTTTTAACGCTACGTTGCTGGAATGCTGTCATTTAGTTATGTTGTTGCTATCAGGTTGTGTGTTAGCAGCTTCATCATGGTTGCATCTCAAGTATTTGAAGATAGTGATCTTACATAATAAACGCAGAGTCTCAAATAGTCGCTGGTCTCCAACAGGTGCTGGGGCTACTGGCAAATATTGTAAATAAACACTGGGGTGTTTAAAAGAAGTTTTATGGCATTCATATGTTTTTCAATAGTAGCTTGAAGTACACTATTAGTATACCTAAATTGTAGGTTGAATTTACTTAAGTATAAAATAATACAACTTTAAGTAAACTAAAACTAAACTATACATATACTGCTGGTATACCTAAAGTGCTCTTGAAACACATTACATAGCAATACTTCAAACAAACAAAAAGCAAACCATGTAAATTATAAAATACTATTAGTATTGTGACATTTTTGCTGCTGTGGGTGTACCCAGAAATTCCGAGATTGCAACAGGCATTGGATCAATCAAGCTCTTTATTCTTCCACTCTGTAACTGCAATGCATAATACAGATGAGGAGCCAACATAATAGAGAGAGACACAAACATGTCAATATCAAACTGATTTAAAACAAGGATTATTATTATTAAAAACAGTGCATTAGGGGAAACTATATTACAGTACATGGGAAATGTATGCGATGGGATTTTCAAATACAGTGGTTAGTAATGTGGACATCCTGAAGTTAATACATTTGAAAGGTGTTTGAATGAGCCCCCTTATTAGACAGACTGGACAATACAATACAATACAATACAATACAATACAATAGCCACAGCAAACATAAGTGAAAGTGCTGCGTGAATAGGAAACAAAGGCATATTTTATTTATTTCAAACCCTAACCCTAACCCTAAGACTCATGTTCCCCTGTGATTTACATTCTTCATTTTCCCCAGTCTTTTACATTATTGCAGTATCTGTAAGCTGTAAGTTTCAGCTCTTATTAATAAGGAAATGGTTAAAGAAACTTCCAAAATATAATGCAAAGGTTACTGCTGATTAATTCAAAGATCATTAATTGACGTTAGAACTCGATTTAAACAAGAGTACTCAAGTAGAGTATTTTTAATATATTTTTTGAATAAAATGATAGATTAAACAGCAGATTAAATGCTGAATAATTCAAAGCCACTTATTGACAATTTTTCTCTGTTTATGCACAGCTGACGGCAGGAGTGCCCTATAACCTGGTTTGAATACGGGCTATGCCACCGCCTGTCTTTGTCGCTCCCAGTCAGTGTAGGGGTTGCAGCAGTGAGCCGGGTTGAATAATAAGAAGTGCCAATTCCAAATTGGGTATAAAAATGGTGAAAAAATTGACAATTTTAAATTTATATATAAAAAAAAAAATTAACAAAGAATATACAAGTAGAGTATGAGTTGAATAAAATTTTCATAAATACAGAAAGTAACACTGTGATAGCGCTGTTTGGGCGTTACTTTTTGTAATCTGGGACCACAGCCTCCTGCTGCTCCCAGTCTCTCTCCAAACAGAGGAATTGGCTTCTCTTATGCACAAAGTGGCCATTCTCCAATTGGAAATCAATTAAAGTTGTGAATGGGCTCAGCGTGCTTCAGGTGTGACAGGTGATACACTACATTCTCTCTTGAAAGGATTTTCCAGCCGTCAGCATTTGAGCAACTGCCTCCAACAGCAGAGTTCCTTTTATTTGGTTAATTTTCATCTCCTCGAAGTAGTTTGAAACCACAAGGACATTGTTCATTGAAATTCTCATCTTCTCTGCTACGTTTTCAATCTGAAAGAGAATGAATAAAGTATTAGTTTAGAAAGAACAGCACATTTCAATGCCTGTGCATGTGTCGTGTGAAACATGCTGTACTTGATGTCCTCCAGAAATACTCCACAGCGATTTTCATTTTTATTTTACAGCTTTTCTTTCTTAGTTTTAATCCTTGTTGTACTAAAAACACTTGAACATTTGGGTTGACCTTGACCCATCCAAAAAGGATGACCGTTTTCTGGACGTTTTTGGGGCACAGCCACAATACTGCAAGTGATTGCGCCAATATGTGTCAATCGCGGATTGGAGGAAAAGCGATTGCACTCACTACCAAAGTGGGTGGACTGATGGTATAAAAGGGGATATGGTCAAGTGATCTGTTCCTTTGTGTGGTTACAGCTGAACCGGAAGGAGACCGTGTATTGTAATCATGAGTGTTTTGTTTGTTTTGTTCTGTCGTGTCTAAAGAATCACCATTTGTTATTATTAGACGGCTGAACACGATCTGGAGCTGTCACCAGAGGCCAGCACTAAACCAGGACAACATCACTGCACTTTGTATCACTGAAGAACTGTATTGTCACTACGAGCACTAGAGCACGCACTGTGGACTGTGTTTGTGTCTGTGTTACGTACTGCATGGGTGAATAACAACGGGACTGTATACCTATATGGTAACAATATCTTGGGAGACAATATCCTGTTACCTATATGGTAACAATATCCTGGGAGACAGTCAGCATGGTTTTAGGAAAGGGAGATCGTGTCTAACTAACCTACTTGACTTTTTTGAGGATGCAACATTGAAAATGGATAATTGCAAAGCATACGACATGGTTTATTTAGATTTCCAGATAGCTTTTGACAAAGTCCCGCATAAAAGATTAATTCTCAAACTGAACGCAGTAGGGATTCAAGGAAATGCATGCACATGGATTAGGGAGTGGTTAACATGTAGAAAACAGAAAGTACTGATTAGAGGAGAAACCTCAAAATGGAGCGAGGTAACCAGTGGTGTACCACAGGGCTCAGTATTAGGTCATCTGCTATTCCTAATCTACATTAATGATTTAGATTCTGGTATAGTTAGCAAACTTGTTAAATTTGCAGACGACACAAAAATAGGAGGAGTGGCAAACACTGTTGCTGCAGCAAAGGTCACTCAAAATGATCTAGACAGCATTCAGAACTGGGCAGACACATGGCAAATGAAATTTAATAGAGAAAAGTGTAAAGTATTGTATGCAGGCAATAAAAATGTGCATTATAAATATCATATGGGAGATACTGAATTGAAGAAGGGAACTATGAAAAAGACCTAGGAGTTTATGTTGACTCAGAAATGTCTTCCTCTTGACAATGTGGGGAAGCTATAAAAAAGGCCAACAAGATGCTCGGATATATTGTGAGAAGTGTTGAATTTAAATCAAGGGAAGTAATGTTAAAACTTTACAATGCATTAGTAAGACCTCACCTAGAATATTGTGTTCAGTTCTGGTCACCTCGTTACAAAAAGGATATTGCTGCTCTAGAAAGAGTGCAAAGAAGAGCAACCAGAATTATCCTGGGTTTAAAAGGCATGTCATATGCAGACAGGCTAAAACAATTGAATCTATTCAGTCTTGAACAAAGAAGACTACGCGGTGATCTGATTCAAACATTCAAAATCCTAAAAGGTATAGACAATGTCGACCCAGGGGACTTCTTTGACCTGAAAAAAGAAACAAGGACCAGGGGTCACAAATGGAGATTAGATAAAGGGGCATTCAGAACAGAAAATAGGAGGCACTTTTTTACACAGAGAATTGTGAGGGTCTGGAACCAACTCCCCAGTAATGTTGTTGAAGCTGATACCCTGGGATCCTTCAAGAAGCTGCTTGATGAGATTCTGGGATCAATAAGCTACTAACAACCAAACGAGCAAGATGGGCTGAATGGCCTCCTCTCGTTTGTAAACTTTCTTATGTTCTTATTATTTGGGAACCAAACGTGGATTTAAACAGAGCAATACACGCCGCTGTATTTCCTGTTAACATTGTTATTATTTACTGCTGTTTCGCCATCAGGCAATTGGATTACAAAATAAAACACCCTTGCACCTGGACATTGTTAACCACTTTGCCACATAACTTCATACAGTTCTTCTTTCCTGCATCTAGTGTTTACTTGAAAAAAATCACCCATTTATCAGTTCAGGTCTAGTGCTACTTGGACTCTTGGACTCTAAATCTTCTTGAAGAGCCCTGGATTTTATTAGCGTATGTTACAATCCATGTTTATATTGTTTTAACTCACCTTTTGTTTTATATCTCTTCTCCTGTACAGATCTTTCAAATCCTCAGTTTTCTTGACAAGTTTATCAGCGAATGTAACAAGCAGCTGGCATGGTACTCCTGAAAAGTGATACATTAGAAGTGTTGTGTTATATAGAGTATAGTGTGATGGTGGATAGAAAAAAAGATCATGTTTCAGGTCAATCATCTCATTTAACAGACTTGATTAACACTAATCATCAATAACCTAATGTTCCTTTACCCCTGTAAAAAAAATGCTAATCAGGATCACTGAAAACAGACCTATTTTTATTTATTTATTTATTTATTTTTAAATTTAGAGTGCCCAATTATTTTACCCCCAATTTGGAATCTCCAGCTATTATCGTTTCTCCTCACCGAACAGCGATCTCCACACAGCACAGCAGATCTGAAGGTTCAGTGGGTATCCTCCTATCCCACAACCAAGCCAACTTCCTTTTTACACCCAACAAACCGAGAGCGGATATCAGCGAGGTACCGACCTCTGGAGGACAAAAGCCAGCCCTGCAGATCTCTGCCCAGGCTTACCAGCTGTCTGGCCTGCAGAGTTCACCATGGCTTTGAGGAGAGACAGTCCCTGACGGCTTTTCCCTCCTAACCCGCTGGGAGCGTCAGAGCCAATGCAGCGCCCCCTTGGAGTCCCCAGCGCAGACCGGCTAACTGCGCACAGGCAGGATTTGAACCTGCTCTGTAGGACTCATCCTGCACGCCGCGTGGTACTGCTTTTGCCAGATGAGCCACTCGGGGACTCTACACCAGACCTATTTTTATGCAGTAATGTTCAACGCAGCAGTCATTACCAGCTAGATAATCTACCACAGTGAGCTGAAGGAAGGAGTACTTAACCAAACACAAATTACAAATTAGAACATAAGAACATAAGAAAGTTTACAAACGAGAGGAGGCCATTCGGCCCATCTTGCTCGTTTGGTTGTTAGTAGCTTATTGATCCCAGAATCTCATCAAGCAGCTTCTTGAAGGATCCCAGGGTGTCAGCTTCAACAACATTACTGGGGAGTTGGTTCCAGACCCTCACAATTCTCTGTGTAAAAAAGTGCCTCCTATTTTCTGTTCTGAATGCCCCTTTATCTAATCTCCATTTGTGAACCCTGGTCCTTGTTTCTTTTAGCCTGTCTGCATACAACATGCCTTTTAAACCCGGGATAATTCTGGTCGCTCTTCTTTGCACTCTTTTTGAGCAGCAATATCCTGTTTGTAACGAGGTGACCAGAACTGAACACAATATTCTAGGTGAGGTCTTACTAATGCATTGTAAAGTTTTAACATTACTTCCCTTGATTTAAATTCAACACTTTTCACAATATATCAGAGCATCTTGTTGGCCTTTTTTATACCTTCCCCACATTGTCTAGATGAAGACATTTCTGAGTCAACATAAACTCCTAGGTCTTTTTCATAGATTCCTTCTTCAATTTCAGTATCTCCCATATGATATTTATAATGCACATTTTTATTGCTTGCGTGCAGTACCTGACACTTTTCTCTATTAAATTTCATTTGCCATGTGTCTGCCCAGTTCTGAATGCTGTCTAGATCATTTTGAATGACCTTTGCTGCTGCAACAGTGTTTGCCACTGCTCCTATTTTTGTGTCGTCTGCAAATTTAACAAGTTTGCTCACTATACCAGAATCTAAATCATTAATGTAGATTAGGAATAGAAGAGGACCTAACACTGATCCCTGTGGTACACCACTGGTTACCTCGCTCCATTTTGAGGTTTCTCCTCTAATCAGTACTTTCTGTTTTCTACATGTTAACCACTCCCTAATCCATGCATATGATAACAGGTCTGAAGCTAGCGCACATTATTTATTCTATTCTCAACAGGTGAAGGTGCTTACCTGGTGGAGGCGGCAGGGATACATAATATATACGAGAGAGAGAAAGCAAGAGAAGGAGGAAAAGAAACAAAACAAAAACCAATATATATATATATATATCGTATATCGAGCACATAACGTATATAAATACACACACACACAGAAATTGGCAGACACAATGCTAATGCTATATTACCAATCTCTGTGAGCATTCCAATGAATTGTTCATAAAACCGAATCAAGGCTGGGTCCAGTTTATCAGCGTTATGAATTGAAATAACCAACACAACGCAGTGGATTTGGTCTCCTTCCATTTTGATTTTTGTTTTCAGAATATCGTCAAACTAAAAAATAAAAACAAAAATAAGTTTTAGAAAACAGTTGCCATTTCTAAAAAGACACTTAAAATATTACCAAGAAAAGTCCCTTTTTCTGAGATTTTTGCAATTTTCTTTTGAATGCATCCAGTTAGTCATCTATATGCTGTAAGGCAGCGGGTTGTGTGAGACAGCAGGGAGGGGGTTAAAACCTCCCTGAAGAAAAAATGGCACCTTTTTGTATTTAATTGTTTTGCTTTTTAGTTAACTAGTTTTTGTTAATTGTTTTATTGTTTAGTTTAACTGTTTTATTATTTAATTATTCCCTGCACCTGGGCAGTAATTTAGAATTGGGACCAGGTGCAGGGTATTTAAGAGGAACAGTCTGTTTGCTCAGGGCTGCTGAGTAGAAGGAAGCAGAAGAGAGGTGCTCTGCTTCCGAGCAGTCATAAAAAAAAGTAAGTGCTGTGTTAACCTGTGTGGTTTTGGTTCGTGTTCTGGGGTGCCAGGTAAACGGCTTAGCCGTCCTGCAAGTTAGTCAGGGAATAACCTGTGTAGTAAGTACTCCAAAACGGAGTTTGGTTTTGTTTTGTGTTTGTGTTTATTTTGTATTTATTAAAAATAGCGCAACCGCGCTTGAAAATCCATTCCTGTGTGTTGTGGGTCAGTTTTAAAGGGGCAACGAACCCGAGTGGAAGCAGCTCGGTTACAATGCATTGAGAAGCAGAGTAGCTATTTGTGACTGAGGTCTATTAAAATGACCTGCTGGGAATAAATGAACTTTATGATGATGATGATGATTAATAATACATTTTATGTTTGTGATTTATGATTTTTACTGAGAGGGAATGCTTTAACTGACATATTAAGTATGGTTAATTGCTGTGGTTTTAACTCACACAGTTTCAGTCCAATTGAAATAAGCTGTGTTATCTTTCAGAGTAATAATGGGGAGAATCCCCCCACCCCCCTAAAAACCCCACAATGTAAAGGTGTGTGTGTGTAAAGATCAAGCCCGACATGCTACATCTGACATTAAAAAATGAAAAAGCTAAGGCTTTTTGAAAGTTGTATCTACTTCTGGCATGAATTAGAATTTTAAAGGAGCTGAAAGCATTAGTTGTAAATGCATGCTGTGTTTGTTTACTGTATGCCACTGTAAATGATGGAAGAGAGAACTGTATTCACTTGCATTGCATCACGCTGTGTAAAAATAGTATTCAATGATGTTACAGCTGCTGAGCCACTCAAAGGAGCCAATACACTTTCAAAATGCTTTCTACAAGTCTTTTACACATCATCGCATTAACATTACTTGCATACCTTTGAGCCTTCAGCCACTTCACCATCTATGATCATCTTTAATATTATCGAGGCTTTTACTATTTTCCCCAATTCATATCCTGCTGTATCAAAGATTTTGATCTTGTCAATGAATTTGTGGCATCTTAGCTGCAAAGAAATTACACAATGATCATAATTATTATGCGTCTGCATTGATGTTATGTGTAACATGCTACAGGTATAGGAACATTAACACTCAAACCCAGAAAACGCAATTAACCTGAAGTGCTACAAAACTTGCTCGACTGCGCCACCCCCAGGTTAAATATAGAGCAGAAGGAACTCAATCTGGTCTTTTAACAAGAAGTACTTAACCACATTTCGACAACTGCAAACACTTTCAATTAAATGAAAAGTAGTGAGCCATGAATTACAAAAGTGCAATTTTTTACAAGTAATAAAATAATGCATTTAGCATAAACAGGTTTTTATTTTATTTTTTATTTTTTTTTAAAAAAGCACATAAATGGTGGATTATGAGTTACAAACTTCAAAAAATCAGAACTCATGCAAAACTGTTATGCAGACTCGCTTCAAAACCGTAGACAAAAATGAAAGGAGTGTGTTAGAGACACATCAGCCACAGATCTCCTATCACCAAAGCAGGGGCGGATCCAGACTGTCATGAAGGGGGGCATACCTGATACAAAACATACAATTAAAGTAAACAATATATTGACATTTTTAACGAAAGATGGGGGTCCGGACCCCCAATAATAATAATAATAATAATAATAATAATAATATACAGTACACCTTTTATATAATGCATCAACCTGCAATTAATGGGTTACATATATATATATATATATAATTTTATTTTAAACAATACGGTGCATCGACCGCATACCTCTTATTACAGAGATAAAGATAAACAACATCTGGTTCCCTTTCAAGTCGAAAATAACCATCAAGTATGGGACATTGCCGTCAGGCAGTAGGGATTGGCTGAGCTTTATAGCAAAGCTGCCAATAGGCCTCTGCGCGAGCTGCCACGTAAGCCCGCCCCCCTGGGAGCTTACTATACGCAGCGCGCAGAGACTCTCTTCCTCTTTTGTCTTCAGCATCGGTAGCGGTAGGTAATAGAGCTTAACTGACTGTACTCACTAAGCTTAGGCTTGAGAAGCTGGTTTTTGCCCCTTCTCCGAGTTTATTTCAGTTATACTCTTTGGAGTAATTATTATTATTTGTTCATTTGGATTATATATTTGTATATTTTTATGTTACACTTATATATTTCCTTCACGCTTTGCTTCGGCATCGCGTTTTTGTTTACTTTCGTGGTCTTCGTCTTTCCTGTGTTAATTGTTAATAATTAATTTTAATTATTATTGTTGTGTTTTTGGGTTTTTCTGCAATAAAACATTATATTGTATATATTTGTGAAGGACGCGTTGCGTTGGCCTTGGCAGCAGCATTTGCAGCCCCGGTCTTGCCTTGGCTAGACCACGTGTGTGGAGCCTGCACTGCAGTCTCTCATATATTACCTCTGCGGTGTGTTTTACCAACCGGGTGGTAGCTATACTGTGCCCCAGTCACACAATCACTACATAGTGTAGCTGCAGCATCCCCAAAAAAAAAAAAAAAATTCCCCCATTCACTATACAGAGGAAGACGACCACAAACTACAAATCCCCAGCACCAACAGGTAGGTATTGCACAGCACCCCAGACACTGTACCAGCACTTAGCGTCTCTGCTCTGCGGGTCAGCTGACGCCTAAGCGTCTGTGCTAGCGTTCTATGCTCGGTACTCGCACTCCGGCGCTTGGTGCAGCACGTCTGCGCTTGGGACTCGGTGCTCCACGCGTCGACGCTCAGCGCTCGACGCACGCACCTTCTGTGCTTGACGCTCGGTGCTTGACGCTTCGGCGCTCGACGCACGCACCTTCAGTGCTCGACGCTTCAGCGCTCGACGCGCAGTGCTCGACGCTTCAACCCTCGCTGCACTTCGGCGCTCGGTGATCAGCGCTCGGTGCACGCACCTTCGGTACACTCGGTGCTCGCGCTAGGTGCACGCTCCCTCGACGTTCGGTGCTTGTTGCGTCGACGCTCGGTGCACGCGCCTCGACGTTCGACGCTCTACGCTCGACGTTTGGTGCCTATCGGCACACGCACCTCGACGCTCCAGCGCTCGGTGTCTCAGCATGTCTGGGTTCCACCGTTGCGTTACATGCCAGGCCAAGTTGCCGGCGAGCAACCCCCACGAGGACTGCGTGGCGTGCCTGGGACCAGAGCATGCTGCGTCTGCCTTGGCGGACAGGTCGTTCTGCGCTTTGTGCGCCAATTTTCAGCCGCGCACTCTTTGCCAGAGGGCGAGGAAGGCGGTTGGGGATCACTCCCCCTCCTCAGGGTCGTCTCACACCCTGTCTGTCCCGCCAGCGGCGACTCCTGTTAGGCTGCGGCTGTCCGGGAGACCGTCCTCCCAGCTGATAGCTGGTCAGAGATCCCCCGGCAGCGGACGCGCTCGGCAACCCCGCAGCCCGTCGAGACAACCGCGAGACCCTTCTTACAGGGGACGCTCCCGCCGGACATCACGATTCCGCTCCAGGTCACCGCGCCGAAGGGGACGCCCCCGTTCCCCTCGTCGCGAAAAGTACCATAGGGACAGATCGGGCATCTTAGAGCTCACCTCTAAGATGTCCCAGTTCATGGAGGTCATGATGGGTCAACAGTCCCTGCTCATGAGTCTGGCCAATAGGGTGCCTCGGGCCACAGATGATTTAGTTGGACCAGTTGCCAACCAGCCAACGGTTCCGCTGCAGCCCCTGCCCGCCCAGGTTGTGCAACAACCCCAGGAGGTTTGGGACGCTGACGTCATCTCCAGGGATGCGTCTGAAGGGGAACCTCTTCTCGAAGAGGATAGCGTGGAGGCGGAATTGGTGTCTCACCACTCAGAGCAGGAGTCTGAGTTGGAGGTTTTGGACACCAACGACCCCCTTTGGCCACTAGTGGAGCGAGCAACTCGCCATCTGGGGATCGAGTGGCCAGCCGTCGAGCAACCTCGGCGCTCTCTTTTTGAGTCGCCTTCAGTCCAGCCCCACCAGTCCAGGATGTTTCCAGCATTCCCGGACTTTATCAAGGAGGTGCAGTCCACCTGGGGGGCCCCGGCCTCTGCCCCTGTCACTTCTCGCAAGGCTTCGGCCTTCACTATGCAAGGGGCAAGCGAAACTGGGTTGGCATCATTTCCACTGGTGGGCGCTGCGTTCGCTGCGTTGGTGAAGACGCCAACGCTATCTGGGCTGACCAAGGATCCTGCATGCCTGAACAAACAATGCAGGATTACGGAGGTGCACCTCAAAAATGGGTACGCTGCGGCCACAGAGGCAGTCAGGCTGTCAAACGTGGCCAGCCTCCTAACGGTCTACCAGGCGGTGCTCATTCGAGACCTACCTGAGTGCCTGTCCCTTGCCCTTAGGACCGAGCTGGGTACAGTCGCTCAGCTGCTGGTGAAGCTGGCTCAGCTAAACGCGCAAGCTCAGGGCAGGAGCATCACATCCCTTGTGGTGGCAAGGAGGCAGCTCTGGCTCTCACAGGCGAGGGTACAGGAGCCTGATAAGGTTCTATTGCTGGATGCCCCAATCACACCGGGGCACACATTTGGCCCGGCGGTGGAGGAGATGCTGCAACGCTCCGCCAAGGCGCATGAGGCGTCGCAGTAAATGGCTAGGATGTGGCCAAAGAAGCCTTTCCAGCCAAAGCGGCCACAGGATCACCAGTGGCGTAGGACACCACCATAGCAGCAGGCGCACCCACGGGGCAATAAAACCTCCCCTTCAGGTGCATCAGCGCGCGGCCAACCCGCGTTTGTCAGACCGCAGCGCGGAGGGTGGCGCCCTAGAGGAGGCGGCAGGCCACGCACTCGTGGCTCTGGCCAGGCCCCTCACGAACGAGCGCAGCCAAAACAGCCCTGAAAATCCCAGGCAGCTGTTAACCCACCCCTACACTGTCCCACAGCTCCAGTTCTGGCAACATTGCACCGACGACATCTGGGTGCACAAGACTATACTCACCGGGTACACCCTTCAGTTCCGGTTAAAACCTCCCCCCTTCCGGGGAGTGGTGGTAACTGCAGTGAAGGACTCGGTTCAGTCCTCAGCTCTGAATGTGGAAATACAGGCATTGCTCAGGAAGCGTGCCATTCAACAAGTAGACCCTGCTCTGATCGACCAGGGGTTCTATTCCAAATACTTCCTGGTGCCCAAAAAGGACGGCGGGCTCCGCCCTATTTTAGATCTGCGAGTACTGAACAAATACCTGCGGGTGTTATCGTTCAGGATGCTTACGCACAGGCACATCATCCAGTCAGTCCGACACGGCGACTGGTTCACCACCGTGGACCTGACAGATGCGTACTTTCACGTTCCCATCTGCCCGGGTCACAGGAAGTATCTGCGTTTCGCATTTCAGAGCAGGGTATACGAGTTTTGTGTCCTTCCATTCGGCCTGTCACTAGCTCCTCGAACCTTTTCGAAATGTATGGATGCCATTCTAGCTCCCTTGCGGGGCTCAAGGCGTCCAACGGCTGAACTATCTGGACGACTGGCTCGTCTGCGCGCAGTCGAAGGAGCAGTTGGCACAGCACACAGTGATGGTTACAGACCATCTTCAGCGGCTAGGTCTGAAGGTCAATTCAGAAAAGAGCTGCCTCGTGCAGAGCCAACAGATCAAATTCTTGCGTCTGCATCTGGACTCAGTGTCCATGGAAGCGACCCTGTCGACACAAAGAGTTGCCTCGATGGAGCGGTGTCTCTCCCTATTCAGGTTGAGAGAAACAGTCAGCATGGAGCTGTGTCAGCGCGTGCTGGGGTTGATGGCTGCCGCCTCACAAGCCCTTCCTTTGGGCTTACTACACCAGAGACCTCTGCAGGCCTGGTTCAATGCCTTCGCTGCATCCGCGGAGAGACAAACACCGCAGGCTAAGGGTATCCCGAGCCTGCTGGGAAGCGCCACGCTGGTGGAAAGTTCCGTCGAACATCCGCCAGGGCGCACGCTTGGGTCCCATTTTCCGGAGGGAAGTCATCACGACCGACGCTTCCAACCAAGGTTGGGGAGCAGTCTGGAACGGGACAGGGACCCGTGGAGTGTGGTCAGGACCCTGGAGGTCAGCCCACATCAATGCTCTGGAACTCAGAGCGGTGGACCTCGCCCTTCGGCACTTCTTGCCAGTGCTTCTAGGCAAGCATGTGTTAGTGCGGTCAGACAACACCACAGTTGTGGCGTATATCAACCGCCAGGGCGGCTTGCGGTCCCCCGGTCTTCACCGGATGGTAACACAGATGTTGCTATGGGCACAACCGCGTTTAAACTCTCTGCGTGCAGTTCACCTACCGGGCAGAGTCAATTACGCAGCAGATCTCCTATCCAGAGGAGGCCCTCTTGCCGGCGAATGGCGTCTTCACCCTCAGGTGGTAGAGCACATCTGGGAATGGTTCGGCACAGCGCAAGTAGATCTCTTCGCTTCGCGAGAGACCACGCACTGCCCCCTATGGTTCTCGGTGAAGGACCTCGACAGCCCCCTAGGAGTCGATGCACTGGCTCACGAATGGCCACCAGGGCTCCTATATGCATTTCCACCGATTCCGATGCTCCCCGCCTTCTTAGAGAAGGTCAGGGTAGAGCAAGCGACAGTGATTCTGATCGCTCCTCGGTGGCCTCGGAGAATATGGTTCCCAAGTCTAGTGCAGTTGTTGCACGGACGCCTAAGGGAGCTCCCTCTGCGAGCGCACCTGTTGTCCCAAGCCCAAGGAGGGCTATGGCACCCGAACCCCAAGCTCATGCAGCTATGGGCTTGGCCCCTGAGCGGGAGCGCCTGTCAGCCTTAGGGCTTTCGACGGCGGTGATTTCGACCATTCAGAGCACCAGAGCGCCCTCTACTAGGTCGCAATATACGTACAAATGGCAGTTGTTTCAAGATTGGTGTCTGGCGGAGGGCCATGACCTAATATCCTGCCCTAAGGCAGTGATATTACAGTTTCTACAGAAACTGTTAGATGAAGGGAAATCTCCCTCTACACTTAAGGTGTATTTAGCCGCCATATCAGCTTGCCATGTACGCATTGACGGTTTATCACCAGGTTGCCATTTTCTGGCATCTCAGTTCCTGAAAGGCGCAAGACGCTTGCGTCCTCCAAGGACGACCAGTTTACCGTCATGGAGCCTTGACGTGGTGTTAGAAGCCCTTACCAAGGCCCCGTTCGAGCCTCTCCACAGCGTGGATATGAAGCTCGTGTCTATGAAAACTGCGTTTTTCTATCAGTGGTATCAGCCAAACGCGTGGGCGAAGTTACATGCACTTTCAGTGCATTCATCATGTACTCGTTTCGCAGGAGACGGTTCTAAGGTCTCCATGCTTCCAAATCCGCCTTTTACCCAAGGTCATATCCCCGTTTCATATGAACCAACCAGTCGAGTTGATGGCGTTCCATCCTCCTCCTTTTTCTTCCCCAGAGGAAGAACGGTTACACATGCTCTGCCCCGTGCGGGCATTGAGGTGTTATATTGACCGTACAATGACTGTGAGGCGAACAGAACAGCTGTTCATATGCCATGGTTCTAGGACTTTGGGTCAACCGTTGTCTAAACAATGCCTTTCCCATTGGATAGTGGATGCTATTAAATTAGCATATGAATCTGCAGGCCTTCCGCCACCAGGGCAGTTGAAGGCACATTCCACTAGGGGTATGGCGACATCCTGGGCCCTCTTTAGAGGGGTGCCGGTGTCTGACATTTGCGCTGCAGCCAGTTGGGCTACACCGCATACTTTTATGAGGTTCTACCGTTTAAATGTACTGGAATCCTCTGCTCAGTCATTCGGAGCATCCGTGTTACACTCTATGACGCCCTAGTTGGCGGTCATATTGAGTATTGTCACGATATGGTGTTGACCCCACTTTAGGATAGGTGTCATTGCGAGCGTAGACGCTGAGGCGCGGCTCCGCATATGCGTAGATGTATTGCCTACGCAGTTGCGTTATGACGTAAGTCTGTCCTACTGCCGAGAATCCTCCCTCGCGACGGCTTGGGTACACTGTTCCCATACTTGATGGTTATTTTCGACTTGAAAGGGAATTATAAGTTGCAGATGCAACCCCGGTTCCGTGAAAGAGAAAATAACCATCAAGCCGCGAGGTCGCCCGAAGCCTGCACGGCCTGAAGAGCAAAAGAGGAAGAGAGTCTCTGCGCTGCGTATAGTAAGCTCCCAGGGGCGGGCTTACGTGGCAGCTCGCGCAGAGGCCTATCGGCAGCTTTGCTATAAAGCTCAGCCAATCCCTACTGCCTGACGGCAATGTCCCCATACTTGATGGTTATTTTCTCTTTCAGGGAACCGGGGTTGCATCCGCAACCTATCGATAGGCGCCGAGTGCGTGGGGGCCCGGCCCCAGGGAAAAGTGCGTAACATGTATATTATTTAATTGTGTCAGGTGTATTAAGTGTGTAGAGCTGGCAGAGCGCTCCGGCAGTTGAAGTTGAAGTATTTGTTTAAATGTGTCAACGCTACACGTACGGTGTACCCTGAAGCCGTCATCGTAAATCAAAGTCATAAGACGGAATTGTCTGATTCCAGTCACCGCTGAAAATTAAAATAACTATCAGCAGCCGTCGCAGTCGGAATATTTCTGACTGACAAATGAAGAAACCAATAGCGGCAGCTGCAGGACCAATTCTGAGTCTGTACTGGCAGGAAAGATCTGTTTGTTTTTACATAGATTTTGAGAAGTTGCAGCCAGCAGGGAGGTGAGGGCTCTATAGCTCATATCAAGTTCCAGAAAAAAAAGTTAGTTAGCACCGCCCCCATTGACCTAAATGAAAGGTAAGCCTACATAGTATCTAAATATACACCTCATGGGAACTTATGTTTCTGGTGCAACAAAATCATTTAAAAAAATCATTTTTGTAGTTATTTTTATTGTGAAGTTGAACAAAAATGGTCAAATTTTGTCCTGTCATTTAACGTCATAATTTTTCAACTAAGTTGAAAAAGTCAGTCATATTACTTTACATATTTATATGTGGTAACATATATCTTCTTTTTAATGTTAGTCATTAGTATTTTTAGTGGGTTTTGGCTTTCTTGACACTCAAATTAACTCTACTTGTCTTGCAATAATTAAGAACGGTTAACCAATTAAAACAGAGAACGCAGTTTATAAAATGTAAAAATGCCAATCTAGCACAAGTAGCTCATATCAAAGAGGATGCATTTTCTTAGAACAGCTAATCTTTGAAAGTGTACAGTGCATTATAGATAATTTACAGTAACAAAATATTTATGTATTTTACACTGGTGAACAAATCCTGGTTAACTTAAGCACTCGTTTCAAAACAATTGAAATGGGTTTAATACGGTGGCCCTGAAGTGCAAAACACAACGACATTAAGAAAAACACAACGACATTAAGAAAAACACAACGACATTAAGAAAAACACAACGACATTAAGAAAAACACAACGACATTAAGGAAAACACAACGACATTAAGGAAAACACAACGACATTAAGAAAAACACAACAACATTAAGGAAAATGCTGCAACATTAAGGAAAACACAACGACATTAAGGAAAACGCTGCAACATTAACTTCAAACCGGAATGGGTAGGTACATAGGAAAAGGGCTTCCACATCACTGATAGGAGGAACAACCTGTCAATCACAGTGCTGTGGAACTGTGTGACGAACACAGTCCATATTAATACAATATAATTTCCCTGCGCTTTGTCCTTAATATCTTGTAAGATTATATATATATAATCTTATATATATATATTTATATTTTAGCACTTATATGTATATAATAGACGGTGTTACGCATTTTAATTAATAATAATAATGATAATAATTAACTAGCCTATAAGTGCTAAAATATGTTTTTTTTTTATTATTAAGCTGGCAAGGAGGAATCGATTGATGTTGGTTAAGATGATCGGAGCAGGATAAATGCCCCGTCGGGCAGGGTTTAACTTGGTCCGGCTTTTACTAATGTGGACATTTCAGTCTCATATCAGAGGTTGTTTGGGCAGTAAATATTTAATAAATACAAAAATAATACAATTTTGGAATCTCACTGCATCATAGTATAAAAATACTTTTTATGCATTTTTATTTATGTGTTTTTTTCTGTGCGAGGATCAATAACAGTCTTTGAAACAGAATTAAATTAAAAAAGACTGAAGATCCTTGAAACACTGATTTATGAATAGATTGTGCTATCTGAACTTTCATGTATGATTTGGTATTTATTTATTTATTTTCACTAGTTTTGCTTTTAATCTTTGTACAAATGTTTGTTTCATTTCTTCTACTCTCCATTAATGTGGATTAAAGTCTACAACAAAATATATATTTTTAATGTACTTCACAGACACACAAACAATGTGTTTTATTTTAGGTACACACTTTTTGGAGCAACAGTCCAAAGATCACTTTTTGGAGCAACAGTGAACAGTGGAAACCACTTTATATCCGTGATACGAAGAAAGAGTAATTGGATTTTATATGATGGCCTAAAGGAAGACTTCCAGATAATTGGAACCCCCCCCCCCCAAAATAAAAGCTACAATGTGTAATGTAATTTACATACGGGTGTGAGTACTGAAGTAAACACCACACTTTATAGTAACATTAGAGACATTTAATTTCCAGAAATGTGATGCATTGCACATACCAGGCTACTGCTTGATAACATGTGTGTTGTTGCGTCATGTAGCAATTTCATTCAAAGAAGAACATAAGACATTTTCAAAAGCTAAATGATTTTGTACCTTTACATGTTTATTATAAATGGGTATATTTCACATAGTGTATTTGTTGCTTAGTTCAAAACAACATGTGACTTTTTAATTAAATATCTGCTATTAAACAAGGCCTTTTTTTCTTACAATTCGTAATAAATGCTCTAAATTTCATACTAAATAGTACTTAATAGTACTGTACATGCCACTATGCATCATACTGTATTCGCAAGACAACTGCTTAACCTTCAACATCACACCCAGCTTGAGGTGGCAAAGCCCTCATAATGTGCGGAATATGCAGGAAAAGAAGGGTGTGTGTGTATATTTCACTGCATAGCCTGTGAATGCCTACTTGTGCCACTCTGCAATCTACTTTATGTTGAAAAGAAATGCTCAAGCTTTAAAATGATACCTTACTTGAGGTGGCACATGCAGACCATCTATGTGATTTCCCCCTTAGAATGTGAGCTAATATTCAATACGTAACTGTGTGAATAAGTAACTAACTTCAGCCTCGAATCGGGAATAAGTAACTAACTTCAGCCCTCGAATCAGGAATAAGTAACTAACTTCAGCCTTTCAATCAGAAATAAGTAACTAACTTCAGCCCTCAAATCAGGAATAAGTAACTAACTTCAGCCCTCGAATCAGGAATAAGTAACTAACTTCAGCCCTCGAATCCGGAATAAGTAACTAACTTCACCCTTGAATCAGGAATAAGTAACTAACTTCAGCCTCGAATCCGGAATAAGTAACTAACTTCAGCCCTCGAATCAGGAATAAGTAACTAACTTCAGCCCTCGAATCAGGAATAAGTAACTAACTTCAGCCCTCGAATCGGGAATAAGTAACTAACTTCACCCTTGAATCGGGAATAAGTAACTAACTTCAGCCCTCGAATCAGGAATAAGTAACTAACTTCAGCCCTCGAATCGGGAATAAGTAACTAACTTCAGCCCTCAAATCAGGAATAAGTAACTAACTTCAGCCTCGAATCCGGAATAAGTAACTAACTTCACCCTTGAATCGGGAATAAGTAACTAACTTCAGCCCTCGAATCAGGAATAAGTAACTAACTTCAGCCCTCGAATCGGGAATAAGTAACTAACTTCAGCCCTCGAATCAGGAATAAGTAACTAACTTCAGCCTCGAATCCGGAATAAGTAACTAACTTCACCGTTGAATCGGGAATAAGTAACTAACTTCAGCCTCGAATCCGGAATAAGTAACTAACTTCAGCCCTCGAATCAGGAATAAGTAACTAACTTCAGCCCTCGAATCAGGAATAAGTAACTAACTTCAACCCTCGAATCAGGAATAAGTAACTAACTTCAGCCCTCGAATCAGGAATAAGTAACTAACTTCAACCCTTGAATCAGGAATAAGTAACTACACCCTTGAATCGGGAATAAATAACTAACTTCAGCCTTTGAATCGGGAATAAGTAACTAACTTCAGCCTCGAATCAGGAATAAGTAACTAACTTCAGCCCTCGAATCAGGAATAAGTAACTAACTTCAACCCTCGAATCAGGAATAAGTAACTAACTTCAACCCTTGAATCAGGAATAAGTAACTAACTTCAGCCCTCGAATCAGGAATAAGTAACTAACTTCAGCCCTCGAATCAGGAATAAGTAACTAACTTCAGCCTCGAATCCGGAATAAGTAACTAACTTCACCGTTGAATCGGGAATAAGTAACTAACTTCAGCCTCGAATCCGGAATAAGTAACTAACTTCAGCCCTCGAATCAGGAATAAGTAACTAACTTCAGCCCTCGAATCAGGAATAAGTAACTAACTTCAACCCTCGAATCAGGAATAAGTAACTAACTTCAGCCCTCGAATCAGGAATAAGTAACTAACTTCAACCCTTGAATCAGGAATAAGTAACTACACCCTTGAATCGGGAATAAATAACTAACTTCAGCCTTTGAATCGGGAATAAGTAACTAACTTCAGCCTCGAATCAGGAATAAGTAACTAACTTCAGCCCTCGAATCAGGAATAAGTAACTAACTTCAACCCTCGAATCAGGAATAAGTAACTAACTTCAACCCTCGAATCAGGAATAAGTAACTAACTTCAGCCCTCGAATCAGGAATAAGTAACTAACTTCAGCCCTCGAATCAGGAATAAGTAACTAACTTCAGCCCTCGAATCAGGAATAAGTAACTAACTTCAGCCCTCGAATCGGGAATAAGTAACAAACTTCAGTCCTCGAATCAGGAATAAGTAACTAACTTCAGCCCTCGAATCGGGAATAAGTAACAAACTTCAGTCCTCGAATCAGGAATAAGTAACTAACTTCAGCCCTCGAATCAGGAATAAGTAACTAACTTCAGCCCTCGAATCAGGAATAAGTAACTAACTTCAGCCCTCGAATCAGGAATAAGTAACTAACTTCAGCCCTCGAATCGGGAATAAGTAACAAACTTCAGTCCTCGAATCAGGAATAAGTAACTAACTTCAGCCCTCGAATCAGGAATAAGTAACTAACTTCACCCTTGAATCGGGAATAAGTAACTAACTTCAGCCCTCGAATCGGGAATAAGTTACTAACTTCAGCCCTCGAATCAGGAATAAGTAACTAACTTCAACCCTTGAATCAGGAATAAGTAACTACACCCTTGAATCGGGAATAAGTAACTAACTTCAGCCTTTGAATCGGGAATAAGTAACTAACTTCAGCCCTCGAATCGGGAATAAGTAACTAACTTCAGCCCTCGAATCGGGAATAAGTAACTAACTTCAGCCCTCGAATCAGGAATAAGTAACTAACTTCAGCCTTTGAATCAGGAATAAGTAACTAACTTCAGCCCTCGAATCGGGAATAAGTAACTAACTTCAGCCCTCGAATCAGGAATAAGTAACTAACTTCAGCCCTCGAATCAGGAATAAGTAACTAACTTCAGCCCATTCCTTCTGTAAAGCTCGGTGCCCCCATCCAGTACTCGTCTGTTGAGCGTCAGTTTTGGGTTCCAACTAAAGTTAGCTGTGATTGGCTGAAGTTGTCGGCAGACAGCAAGAGCAAGCCCCGATTTCCTCGATGGAAGTAGGCGAGGCTGAGAGGAATGAGTGACACTTTGTGCTTGCACAGTTCAAATAAAACATATTTAAATAAACTGTGGAGCAGAAATACACAGCTCAAATAAAGATCTTGCGCACCCTAGCGCAATTAGAATTTCAAATTTAAGGGAAGCTGTTTTTTGTTCTTGAATAAACTGAATTTCAATTTAAGGTTTGCTGTTTTTTGTCCTTGAGTAAATTGAATTTCAATTGAAGGTGTGCTGTTTTGTTGTTAATAGATGTATTTTTGTTAATAGATGAGCTTGCATTATATTATTTACTTTTTGTTACTTTCACCTCTCATGTTGTTACCTCGTAGTTCATGATGATATTCGATCGGGTTTCGTCTGCATCTGCCTGTTACTCCCTGTCTTTAATACAGTTCCTTTTTACAGATGAAATCCTTCATTGACGGATTGTACCGACGGATTTAAGGGGGAATGTGTGCTCACCGAATTGTTTTATTTTAGGGGATTATGTTTGTGTATCACTTCGACTTTCCGACAAAATGGCAAAACATTGCTTCGGTAAAATTTGGTAAAACACATTCAATTACTGATGGTTGAGTATAGACCCTTATATTTTTCAGGACTTAGGACCCAGGGGAACCCAGTGGCATGCATGCATTCAGGGCGCGGTTCTGGAGCTAGTCGTAGTAGTATACATTACCACGGTCGTCCTAAAACCCGTCCGGAGGCACCTGGAGGCACCAGAGATGCCCGTGGAAGCCCGGAGATGCCTGTCGGAGCCCGGAGACGCCCGGAGCCTATTATTATTATTATTAGGATTCCAGGCCAGAATGGCCGGGAAGCCTATTGTTGTTGTAAAGATTATTATTATTATTATTATTATTATTATTATTATTTATTTATTTTTATTTTTTTTCCTTCCTCCCAAATTACAAAAGCCTATAACTTTTAAACGGCTGCACGAAAACTCACGAAATTTGGCACGGACGTAGAGGACTATGGGATGTTGTGCCATGGTCAATATGGCGGCTTTTGGTCACATGGTGTGGCAGCCATCTTGGATTTAATGAAATTTTTGGGAAATTTTCAAATGTCTTCTTCTCAAGAACGGTACATAGTACAGCTGTGAAAATTTTTGTACATAGTGCGCTCCTGTCCAAGATTGATTTTACGTAAGAAAAAAGTTGATCGGTAACATGGTGTGGAAACTATGTGCCATTTTGCTTAAAACGCTTAAACGACATCTCCTCATGAACCCTTTGGCCGATTGACTCTTGGGTATATGTTATCTTTGTAGTGTCCTCTAAAAAAGTTATTCAGGAAAAGTTCCTACATGAACAAACATGGCTGCTATGAGCCAATCAATGTGGGTGATATGGCATTTTTGCCCAAAAAATACCCTGAAATGATACATTCCCACCACTAGGGACCTGTTGCCATGGAAACGTGAGCAAGTTCTAGGGAAAAAAAAGCAGCCGTTTTTTTGCTGGTGTCTTACAAAAACTGTTTGACTAACTCGTGTAACTTTAAACACAGTAATTACACTGGGATGGCTAGTATTATATTACACATACACACTGTACAGTGTACAATGCCTCATACTGTAACTAAGACCTTTTTTTTTTAAGAACTGTTGCAGCTGCTTCAACGCTGGGAAAAGAAATGCAGCACGCGCGCGCACACACACACACACACACACACACACGCGCTCACTAAGTATGAGAAAAATGACTGTAATCTCTGCCCTAATGTTGTTTATTTATTTAAAATAACCTTGTGGACATGCAGGCATATACAGAACTGTAGACATACTGAAACACACTAATTATTTGAAAAAAATACCGTGATCTCGTGCTGTATGGAAATGTGTTGTAATCATTTTTTTTTTTTTGAAACACAGTTGTAACTGAACAGCAGGCAAAAAAAAAAGACGACGTATTTTTAAACCACAACACAATCGTAATACGAATATGTTTAATACATGCGCTTAACAAATCACACGAATACAGTTTGCTTAAAAATCGTCATATAATTATTTTTACTGTTTGCAATTGCATCAACGCTGGGAAAAAGCAGCCACAAGACACACACTCACTGTATGAGAAAAATGACTGTAATCTCTGCACTAATGTTGTTTGTTTATTTGAAACAACCTTGTAGACATGCAAGCATATGCAGAACTGTAGACATACTGAAACACACTAATTATTTGAAAAAAATACCGTGATCTCCTGCTGTATACAAATGTTTTGTACTCATTTTTTTAAAACGCTGTTGTAACTGTATAGGAGGAAAAATAAAAAAAAAACGCACTTATTTTTAAACCAGAACACAATAGTAATACTAATATGTTTAATACATCAGCTTTGCAAGTCACACGAATACAGTTTGTTTAAGAATCGGGGGGGGACTTTGAAGTGTATCTTTCATTAACTGGTTATTTCAGTTAATTAAATACCAGCTCACCAGCTTCTCTGCTATAATGTAAAAAATAACCTCGTGGACATGCAGGCAGAAGCCAAAAAAAAACAAAACACCTGCACTATTCTTTTTAACACTAGAACCGCCACGGTAGTCATTTTTGACGGTTTTCACTTTTAAAATTGAAATTACTATGCGTGTGTTAAAGATCCACGGTTGTCTGTTTTTGCCTTTTCCTAAATACATGTATTGAATATACTGACGACGTTTGAAAGTCAGAATTGCACAAATAAAAAAAGTTATGAGCACTTCTACGTAGACCCGCCAAAAGTAGTCATTTTGACGCTTGTTACAACACATGCTTTTATTATTAATATAACCTACAATGCGCTATATGGCCCTATGTGCTAATTTTGAAAATAAAGCCTTTTATATTACTATTTTCATTTAAATACGATGTTTCTGCTATGCAAATGTTAGATATGATGTTTATAAATAAAACTTTTGAGTTGTATCTGCTAGTTTGGGGAGGGGGGGGGGCACTTTTCAAGCGTATCTTTAATTAACTGGTTATTTCATTTAAATAAAAGTATATACAGAACGGTTAAGAATCGCTTGCTCTATAACCGTGTTATTTTATAATTGTAGCTGACCAGCTTCTATGCAGTACTCACCACCTTTGCCACAGCTCACTGCTTCAGGCATAATCTTATACCTATTTAACCTTATCTTGTTACCTGTAGTATCCCACTATTAGAACAAAAAACGAAATATCACTGTGTTTTACATTAACAAGCAGAAAAAAAACAAAGTTTGGCCTTTAACTACGGGGTGGTACAAGGTTGCCCTCTTGTGGCGAACTGTACAACAGTCTCTGGAGACAAAGACTGCTTTGGAAAATCTCACCACAGGAGGCCGCTTATGACCATGAAAAGCATATACTGCTGTGACAGAATGAGGGTACTGCCCTATGTTTATAGTGTGTGTGTGTGTGTATATGTGTGTTTTGTAGTGGTGGTGGGTAATTAAAGGGTTAATTCACTGGCACTTTAAATACATGTGAGAATGTGGTGGAGGGTTTAATTGATTAAGTGGGTGTAAATTGTTGCACAGGTGTGTATTTAAGGGAGCACTGAGAGCACAGGTTTAGTTGGTGTTAGGATTCTGGAGAGGGTAGACCTCTGATCCTGTGTGTAGTGTTTGTCTTTGGTTAAGAGTGTGTGCGAGATCTGTTTTTGTTTAAACTGTTTATTTTGTTGTGTTTGTTTAATAAATACGTGCCGTAGCACTTTCACCTGCCGTCTGTCTCCGAGTCTCCCTACCTTGCCGCCTGACAGCCCTTCCCCTCGTGTGTCATCCTGTGACATTGTGGTGTCCTGCGTGGGATTAAAGTGCCTCCTGGAGACTCGGAGCAGAGTAGGTGTTTTTTTTTTTTATTTAAAAAAAAGAAAAAAAAGAAATGGGAAAAAGACAGCGACAACGGCGAAAGAGAGCAGCAGCTAGCACAATATGGCTGGACCCCATCGCAGCTCAGACCTGGGATAACGCCCTGGAAAGTTTCTTTGAGGCCGTGGGGGACCCAGGAGGGTGCTTTTCCTGCGGGGAGTACGGGCACTGCAGCACGCGATGCCCCCATGAGGAAGAGGAAGAATCTGAGGGGGAGGAGTGGTGTTGTGCGGCAGGTGAGCTGGGGTTAGGGTGGCCCTTCATTTTCCCACGCTGGGAGGAGGTAGTGGCTGCCCAGGCACGTCAGAGCAAGACACCCCACAAGCGAGACAGGAGCTGCCGCCGTTCAGTTAGAGAGCAGGAGGAGCAGAAACAGAAATGGTGGTGCCTAGATTGTGGAGAGGGCGACCACCCAACGCCTCGCTGCCCATTTCGAGAGTCGGAGGGGGCGGTGCCGTTGACTACACATGAGCCAGAAGAGGCGGAGCTGTTGCCAGCATGTAAGCCAGAAGAGGCGGAGCTGTTGCCAGCATGTAAGCCAGAAGAGGCGGAGCCAGTGCCAGCACATAAGCCAGAAGAGGCGGAGCCATTACCAGCAAGTGAGTCAGAAGAGGCGGAGCCATTACCATCCCGAGAGCCAGAGGGGGCGGAGCCGTTGCCATCCCAAGAGATAGAGGGGGTGGAGCCGTTGCCAGCCCAAGAGCCAGAGGGGGTGGAGTTGTTGCAAGCCCAAGGACCATTGCTGGAAGAGAAGGTATGGGAGGAGCTGAAGCCACACCCCCCAGAAATTTTTTGGGGGGAGCAGGGGTGTGATGTTGGGACTCCCCAGCAACCATTGTTCATGTTGCTGAGGGGGGCACGACGAAGAGAGAAAGTGCTGTCCCAGGAGAAATGGCCAACATCACCAGTGTTGCTGTCTGCTGCTCCACCTGAAGTTGCCGTGCTGTCTGCTGCTCCACCTGAGGTTGCCGTGCTGTCTGCTGCTCCACCTGAGGTTGCCGTGCTGTCTGCTGCTCCACCTGAGGTTGCCGTGCTGTCTGCTGCTCCACCTGAGGTTGCTGTGCTGTCTGCTGCTCCACCTGAGGTTGCCGTGCTGTCTGCTGCTCCACCTGAGGTTGCCGTGCTGTCTGCTGCTCCACCTGAGGTTGCTGTGCTGTCTGCTGCTCCACCTGAGGTTGCTGTGCTGTCTGCTGCTCCACCTGAGTTTGCCGTGCTGTCTGCTGCTCCACCTGAGGTTGCCGTGCTGTCTGCTGCTCCACCTGAGGTTCCTGTTTTCCTGCCTGCCGCGCCGGAGGGTCCAGCGCCAGTGCCAGTGGTTCCGGAGGGTCCAGTGCCAGTGGTTCCAGAGGGTCCAGCGCCAGTGGTTCCGAGGGTCCAGCCAGTGCCAGTGGTTCCGGAGGGTCCAGCGCCAGTGCCAGTGGTTCCGGAGGGTCCAGTGCCAGTGGTTCCGGAGGGTCCAGCGCCAGCGCCAGTGGTTCCGGAGGGTCCAGCGCCAGTAGTTCCAGTGCCAGCGGAGGCACCCAAGCTAGTGCCTATGCCGCTAGGGGCGGCCAACCTGCCTGGGCCAGCTGACGGGTATCCAGGAGGTACCCGAGAAGGGACAATAAGGACACTGGGTTTATGGGGTAGGCCGGGGGTTAAACGGGAGGCCCCTTATAGAAGCCCAGGGGTAGTCACGGGGGTTAAACGGGCGCCCCCTTACAAAAGCCTCATGGTGGTGAAGGAGTGCTGGGGAGTGTTGGGGCCAGCGGACTCCAGACGGCAGGGTGCACAAGGGGGGAGGACTGGCCCTGCCCGTCTGGTGTTTGACAGGGGTTGGCTGGTCCCCAACATTTCCTCCCACCCTCCCTCCCAAATCTTGTGGAATGGTGGGGGAGGTGGCCCGTTGAGGGCCTGTATGTGCAATGCACATAAGGGGGGAGGAATGTGACAGAATGAGGGTACTGCCCTATGTTTATAGTGTGTGTGTGTGTGTATATGTGTGTTTTGTAGTGGTGGTGGGTAATTAAAGGGTTAATTCACTGGCACTTTAAATACATGTGAGAATGTGGTGGAGGGTTTAATTGATTAAGTGGGTGTAAATTGTTGCACAGGTGTGTATTTAAGGGAGCACTGAGAGCACAGGTTTAGTTGGTGTTAGGATTCTGGAGAGGGTAGACCTCTGATCCTGTGTGTAGTGTTTGTCTTTGGTTAAGAGTGTGCGCGAGATCTGTTTTTGTTTAAACTGTTTATTTTGTTGTGTTTGTTTAATAAATATGTGCCGTAGCACTTTCACCTGCCGTCTGTCTCTGAGTCTCCCTACCTTGCCGCCTGACAGCCCTTCCACTCGTGTGTCATCCTGTGACAACTGCTTAATACTATTATCGCATCTAACAGTAAATTATATAATGATTAAAAAAAATACTGTGCCCAGTTTATTTTTTAACAGTGTAAAATTGACATTTTTTATATTATTATTTGAATTTTTTTTTTCATAAAATTACTATAATCTCAGGGTGTACAGAAAATTGACAGCCGGTGTATTTCAAATATGCAACTGAAAGTTCCACAGCGCGAATTGCACTCCCACAACGAATCGCAGGTAGTTATCAAAATGAATACTAAATCGACATTTATAAAATACTAACCGTTGTCCTACAAAAAACACACACGATAAAATGATGCTTTCCAATTAACAACATGTTCGTACGATTTCCGTTTTCACGAGTCTCTGACCGTATCTTGTTCTGCTGTAAAGGCCTGGAAGCCTTCAAGTTGCCTGCAACTTCTAGTTATTATTATTATTATTATTATTATTATTATTATTTTCTTTCCTTCCGCCGCAATGGTAAATCTTTAACAGCCCATAAAATGAAAGCCATAGGTCACATGGTTTGGCAGCCATGTTGGATTTTTGCAACATTCTGGTCATTTTCAAAACTCATCTCCTCCGAAACCGCTTAAGCTAGAGCTCTGAAACTTGATGTACATGTTTATGAATGGTCAATCTTTAAAAGTTATTCAAAGAAAATGTTTTCGTCAATGACGGCCATGTTTATGACATCAGAGGTCAAAAGTGAAAGTAGTTGATAACTCCTTATAGAATGCAGATAGGGCCACTGTTACAATGGAACACATATAGGAACCCATATGTGTTCTATAAAAACAGTTATTGCCCGTGACCTTTGACCTCTCTTATGATAGGATTATCACTATTGTTATTTCTTATCATCTGCCAAGGACTTTAACAGCCCATAAAATGAAAACTGTTGCACGGAATCGCTCGCAGTTTGGTATGGTGGTACATGACTATGGCTAGTTGACCCTGAAAAAAATGGAGCGAATAGGTCACATGGTTTGGCAGTCATATTGGATTTTGGATTTTTGGTAACTCATTTTGAAGACACTAAAACAACAAAAACCATTGCTGCTATTGCCCTCGAACTTCTCACATACTGTATGTTGAGGAGGGGTGTGCAATTATACATATCACGTGACGTGACAAGTAGCCACCATTTTGGAATTCTACATTTAGCTTTAAAACGCCTGCAGAACCGCTGGACCGATTGAACTGAAATTTTCCAGGGATCTTATTAAACATGAGCATCAAAAGTTATTCAAATGGTGAGTTTTCGTCAATCCAAAATGGCCAACATGGACCAATGTTGCTTATAACTCCGTAGAGAGTGCAGATAGGGTCATGGTTACTATGTAAGACATATAGTAAGCCATACATGCTCTATGAAAATATGTCCATGCCATTGACCTCTGACCTCTCCTAAAGTTCAAATGCAAAACTTGATTATAACTCCTTATAGAGTGCACATAGGGCCATAGTTACTATGGAACACTTATAGCAACCCATGTTTGCTCTATAAAATAATGTTAGACTGTGACCTCTGACCTTTACTAATGGTCAAAAGGCTTGTTACTCATTATGCAGAAAGGGTCATGTTTACTATGGAACACATTTCATTGCCACAGCCCACTTTGTCTGTGACGTCCTGTGTCCTGTGTCCTGTGTACACCGCCAGGTCTCTGCTTTCCTGTCCAACCACTCTCTGCTCGACCCTCTCCAATCTGGCTTCCGCTCTGCTCACTCCACTGAAACTGTCCTCCTGGCTGTCACTAACTCATTAAACTCTGCCCGAACTGCCTCTCTCTCCTTTGTCCTAATTCTCCTCAACCTCTCTGTTGCCTTTGACACTGTCGATTACTCTATTCTACTATCCTCTCTCGCTGACCTGGGAATCTCTGGCACAGCTCTGGCCTGGTTCTCCTTCTACCTCTCCAACCGCACTTACCAGGTAACCTGGCGTGGAGCAACCTCCACACCTCACCCTCTCTCAACAGGCGTCCCCCAAGGGTCAGTCTTTGGTCCTCTCCTGTTCTCTCTCTACACCCACTCCCTGGGCCCCCTCATCGCATCCTATGTTTTCTCATACCATTTCTATGCTGATGATGCTCAGATTTTCCTCTCCTTCCCCACCTCTGACTCCACCATCCCCTCCCGTATCTCTACCTGTCTGTCTGCTATCTCCTCCTGGATGCACTCACATCACCTCAAATTCAACCTCTCTAAATCTGACCTCCTTTTCTTTCCCTCCTCCTCCTCCTCCCCCTCCTCTGATCTCTCTATCTCCATTCCTCTGGAATCTACCACACTCTCTCCCTCCTCCTCAGCTAAGAACCTCGGAGTCATCCTGGACCCCTGCCTCTCTTATTCCCAGCACATGTCCACTCTGGCACGCACTTGCCGATTCTTCCTGAGCAACATACGAAGAATCCGACCCTTCCTCACCAACTACACCACCCAGCTCCTGGTCCAGGCCTTGGTACTCTCCCGCCTAGACTACTGCAACTCCCTCCTGGCTGGCCTCCCTGCGTCCGCCACCCGTCCGCTCCAGCTCATCCAGAACTCCACTGCTCACCTGGTGTTCTCTCTGCCTCGCTTCTCCCACGCAACTCCACTGCTCCGCTCACTCCACTGGCTCCCGATCACCACTCGCATCCAGTTCAAGACTCTTGTACTCGCCTACAGATGCCTTGACCAGACTGCACCCAGCTACCTCCAAACCCTCAACTCTCCCTACACCCCCACTCGACCTCTCCGCTCCTCCTGCACTAGAAGACTGGCTGTACCTCCTCTACACTCCCCTGCCTCCAGAGCCCGCTCCTTCTCCACCCTTGCCCCGCACTGGTGGAATGACCTTCCTACAGATGTCAGGATTGCCCAGTCCCTGACCACCTTCCGGCGCCTCCTCAAGACTCACCTCTTCAGACAACACCTGTAGAACTCCTCTTTTCTCTCTGGACACTTATCACTCTTCCTTAAATGCGCTTTACTTGCTCTTATCTGCCCCCTATTTTACTGCATTTAATCCTGTACTTTAGAGTACTGTAATCTGTCACAAGTGTTATTTAATCTGTAGTATTTTGTATTTAATTATGTCCTGATGTAACTATCACTGACACTGTTATCTGCTCCGTTATTGAATCGTATTTTTGTTATACTTGTACATGCTAGAACCAAAGTCATTGTATTTATCTTGCTCCTAATTGTATTATTACTTGTACTGTGATTCTTGAAATGTATTTTTGTTTATGACTGTAAGTCACCCTGGATAAGGGCTTCTGCTAATAATAATAATAATAATAATAATAATAATAGGCTTTCTATGTGACAAGTGCAACTGGTCCGGTTAAAAAACACAAGTATTAAATCACGCAAATAGTGGAAGGTAAGCGTTCACAGTTTGTATTAAAATTGCAACATGGGTTTGAAATAATATCGATTTATATACTTGTGTTCACGTAATACTGTAGCTAACTGTAGTTACAGTCCTGATTGACAGGATATGTGTATACAAGAAAAATATCTCCCTTTCTCCATTTTTCTAGCAACATGTAGACTAGTGTCCCCTCGGCTTAAAACACCTGAACCTCATGTGCACTTGCTGCTTTTTTCTCTGCTGTTACTGCCAGTGAGATGACAGGACACAGTAATTAAGCACACTAGATGAGAAGTGTAGGAGGTGTTGGAATTTAAACACTTACCTGTTGTGTGACGCTTGTTCCTGCACTTGGTCTCGTGGTTTCAAAGCTTTGCACTCTGCTGTTGAATTCTTCTCTCCTGAGTTCTGAGAGCACAGAATTTAGAAAGCTTGACTTTCCGGAACCCACATTGCCCATAATAAGAATATTTGTTGTGGAAGCCTTAGGGTGTGGTTTGTGGTTTTTTATTTCTTCTTGAAGTTTCATGTAAGCACTGTAAAACAAGTAAAAATGAAAAGAAATATCAAACTTTAAAAAGCTCAGTCTTACAAATATTTCAGAAAATACAAAAATAAAAATATAGCTGCAAGCAGCAATGTAGGGGGCCAAGTATGACAGTATGGATGTATGGATATGGTATATGACTATGGATATGGATGTATGGATATGGCATATGACTATGGATATGGCTGTATGGATATGGTATATGACTATGGATATGGCTGTATGGATATGGTATATGACTATGGATATGGCTGTATAAATATGACATATGGCTGTATGGATATGGCTGTATGGATATGGTATATGACTATGGATATGGCTGTATGGATATGGTATATGGCTGTATAAATATGACATATGGCTGTATGGAAGCAGCAACGTACAAATCTGGTCACATAGTTTGGCAGCCATATTGAAATATTGCCCAATCATCTTAATTCATTCATAGACTTTATTTCTCACAGTCTTCTACTATTCTGTCAAGTTTCATCAGTCTACTATATTCTACCATAAAATTATACTGAAATATATGGATATAGACCATAGCTGATATTTGATTGGATTGTGGCGGCCATGTTTTTTAATGCAGCGACTTGCCTTGAACAAAGTGTGCCAATTTATCAGTTATTACTTTCCAATGGTCTGTACAATTGTGTTGACATTGAAGAGCATAAGTGCAATGGTGTTCTTGTTATGAGTTGCGAAAGTTTTTTTACAATTATCAATATGGCCGCCAAACCATGTGACCAAAATGTGTCATTTCATATCACCAGTACTTCAAGTGAGTCTCTATGGTCATATAAAGTTTCATGACTGTAGAGTATTGCACCTTGGATTTATGCATGAATGTATGAAAATAGAGCTGTCAATTATTTGCACGCCGCGGCCATGTTTTTTAACGAAAAATTTTGCATTGAACAAGCGTAAGAAAGGACCTTGCCGTGAACATGCATGCCAATTTAGGTGTCGATTGACGTTGCGGTTTAAGACAAGAAGATTGTTGAATATTTGGCGCCAATCCAGCATAGCGGGCAAAGTAATTGTTCAATTGACCTCGATTGAACATATGTTTTTTATAGGCCATTGCTGCACTATCTGCTGCCATTGTCACAGTTCCACCTTAAGTTGTTTTTAACGGCAAGAGTTTTGAAAAATTCCCAAAGTTTCCACGAGATCCAATATTGCGGACGAACCATGTGACTTCATTTGGGGACACCAGTCTGGTTATCTGCACATAGCCAGCTACCTACATACCCGATTTCACAAGCCTGCGATGAGGTCTCGGAAGAAAGAAAAATAATAATAATAATAACTAGAGCTGCGAGCAACTTTACGGCTTCCAAGCAGTTATCGTGAAATTTAAGCGCATTGGTTGTTATTGATGGAACGTTATCATCACAAATCATTTTGGACACAGCTGACTGTCAATTTTGGTAAAAATATTGGAATCACTGGTTAGATGATCAATGCTGAAATCTCATTGGCCCACAGCAGCCATGTTTTGTACCATAGCAACTTCCCTTGAACAACCGTAAAAGATAATCATATGTAGATCATTTATGCTTTTTGGCTTCAATTAGAACTCTGCATCTTATATAACAACCATCTGCAGTCAATAAGAAATTATGGGAAGTTTACAGCCAGCTTTAAATTTGACCTTTAGCAGAACTTAACCATACTATATAAAGCTATTTATGTATTACACATTACACTTCTTGCATTACCTATAGTGCTCATATAAACACACCAGTTTTGTAAAACAACAAAAGTCACTTCCAATAAATTACAAACATACAAACTTTGCAATTCTATTCAATCCACAACAAATCAAAACCAATTTATATCAACACACATTCTATATTAAATAATAAAACATAAGCACTTTATATAAATAGTGAGTATTTCAAAACTACTATCTGTAAAAATCATACATGCACAACACACTGAGCTATTTCAGTATAACGTTTAAAAGGGACAGTATTTAATACAGGGTTATAGTAGGTTTAAGAAAGAGCTGAAGTTATTATTCAAATATAAAAGTAGTATTACTGAACTGCTTTTATGTAACATTTACCAGGGGCACTATATAATACCAAATTAGTCGTGGGTTTTTAAGAAATGATTACAGTTAAATGCTTTAGCTAAAAAGTATTCACAAGTCAGTCACCATACACATAAAACAGAGGAGGGAGAGAGAAATGCGAGATTTGAGAGACAGTCTTACTAAACTCTGTAGGTATTGCGTGATCACTTCCAGAATTTTTTTCCAAAGCATGTCTGGGTTTGGTCTGTGGAAAAGGTGGCAACCCTGCTTACAGCGTGTGTGTCCGTATGTGTCGCCTACAGTTGTGTATATGCCTGCATGTCCACGAGGTTATTTAAAGTAAACAAACAACATTACTCTGGTCAGCTGCAATTATACTAAAATGTCCGCTTTTTGGGGGTATTCTCCGTGAATAAGCGTGCAATCTTTACCGTTACAATTGTATTTCATAGAGCAAGCGATTCTGAAGAGTTTTGTGTATACTTTTTTGTTACCTAAAATGACCTATATTATTAATTATAAAAGCCAGTCAATCGAAATCGCTCAAGCGTACAGGTGGAAAGTGCGGATGTGAAATGTGTATGTTTTCATCTGCGGTTCACGTTGAGCTGCTAAACAGTGATTAAATAATTATACACAGTCTTTTAGAGAATATTTATAGTAAAATGTCCGTTTTTTGGGAGGATTCTCTGTGAATAGCCATACGATCTTCACAGATACAATTCTATTTCATAGAGCAAGCGATTCTGAAGAGTTCTGTCTAGTTTTCATTACCTAAAATAATTAGCTCAAGGTTAGGTTACACGCGCGGCTTCTTTACAACACATTCAGGATTTGTGATTATTTTTACTGACTTAACTGATAATAAAACAATTTTATTTAAACAAACTGTATTAGTGTGACTTGTAAAGCTCATGTATTAGACATGTTATTGTTTCGATTGTCTTTTGGTTTAAAGGATGCATTTTTTTCGAGTACCTTCTGTTTAGCTTCAATAGCGTTTCACAAAAAGAAAAAAAATAACAATAACAATAATCCTAACAAAAACAATAGACTTCCCCAGCCTACGGCTTGGAAGCCTACTACTACTACTAATAATAATAATAATAATAATAATAATAATAATAATAATAACAATAGGTGTCCAGCAACTACGTTGCTTGGCCCCCTAAAAACTGATCACTTACTCATCACTAAATTCAACTTCACGCCACAGATTAGGGAGAAGTGGTTCTGGTTTCGGCTCTGTTCTCGGCGGTTCTGCAAAATAGGGAGAGATACATAAATACGCACAACTCTGTCTTTTTCTGTGGTAAAGATGAGGCTTTTAATACGATTACCTTTTGATGACGATCCTCCCATTGCAGCAGACGTTGAGATGAGGATATGTATTGTGGAAGGTGCTCCGAGGTTACAGAAGTAATGATGCTATTAGAGAAAAACAAACTATATATATGGTAGATGAGGTGACACCCCCTGACCAAAGGAAATCTAAATCCACTCTATATTTGGTTAAATAGGAGGGCATGGTAAGAATCTTCTAGCAAATGACTGTGTCTGAACAGACTGTTTGCCATATCTAGGATCTGTTGCTGAACACACAATACATTGTCACCAGAATACAGTATTTCCAGTTGCAGAGAGGAGTAAGAGAAGAAGGTAGGGCACACTTTATCTACTTGTACTTATTGGGTGGTTTGGGTTGGTTGAAATTTGACAGATTGCATTAAAAAAAAAAAAGCGCTGATAAATTCAGACAAACTACTATTTTGGGATCATCTGATAGCATTTCCACTCAGGTTTTAAGATTTCAGATCTTCTAGGGCTTAGTTGGACAGAAACTGTTTTGTTTTTGAAATGTTAAAGTGTTAAGGAAATATTTAGCCTCTGTCAATTCTAGATTCTAGAGAACTTATGTCTGGTATATTTCTTGTTTTTACTAATGACACAAACCCGCTGGTCAGGTCTTTTTTTGAGGCTGCTGCTAGTGATTATTATTATTATTATTATTATTATTATTATTATTATTATTATTATTATTATTATTATTATTAGTTTAGCATTGGAATGTGTGTGCAATACAATTCATTGTTATTTTCACAGCTCTGCAGTTGTTTTAAATTAATTATTTAGATCTCTTTCCTCAGCCAATCTGATCAGTCGATTAAATGGCACGTTATCAATCAAAATCATCCCATATCAATCGGCCAGTGGGTACCTACTAGCCTACTACCCCCTACTGCTAAACCTAATGTCTACAATTAACCTAATCCTAACTGTGTTACTATTAAAGTCATTTTTACTACTATTTCAACACCGCTTTTTAGCGCCCTCTAGCGGCTACTACATCCCACGTCCGTTAAAGCGCTTGATCCGGACCTTCTCTACTCTGTTGGGAGGCTAGTAGTAGGTACTCATTGGCCCATTCCTATGGGATGATGTTTGCTTGATAACATCTCATTCAATCGACTCATCTCAATCAGATCGGGTGCTTTTCTTGACGCATTTGCGACTGTTCCTTAAAACAGAGTCAGCAACACAATCTAATCAGCTATGTACCTACATTAATCGGTTTTTGCACTTAACGTTTTTTCCATAATGAATACAAATATTATTTAAATCTATCGTGTGTCCAAACTGGAGCATGTTTAAGACTTCAGAGCATTAAATCTATCGTGTGTCCAAACTGGAGCATGTTTAAGACTTCATAATTTACATTGTTTTGGATTGTATTAAATAAATTTAAAATGAAAAACGAGGTTGCCGTTTTAGTTCTGCAAATTATATACATACATGTGTTTAAGAAAACCTGGCTAAACAGTACAGACAATCACAAAAAAACAACAACAACAAAAAACGCTTTTTCATGTCAATACCATATTGCTGAATTAAAAAAAAACCCGATGTATTCTGTTTAGCATAACGTTATAGGGTAATGGTAATAGAATATGCTATATCAAAAACTGGCTCGCACATGCCACCTTGTGGTCTTTTTTGGTATCGCGCAAGTAAATTCTACTCCACCCCCCACCCCCCTCAACAAGCTCTGTTTTGTTGTACCTGTGCCCCACACATGCACGTCTTTCACACGGAAACGCGAATGCTAGAGAAAGGTGCTTGACTTTACTGTTGGATTGTGCAATACACTGAATATAGACAGCAGAAAAAAGGGGGTGAATTTGCCGAATTGAGGGCGGCAGTTTCTTTATTAAATATACAGTGCCGTTCCTAATGTCCGGTTTCGAGAAAGTGGAAAGTTGGCAAACACTCACAGCTCCCCAATTCATTAATGCAAAAATGTATCAATGTAGGGAAATCCCCCGCCCAAAAAATAGATTATATATCATAATATCTCATTCTTTCAAACCCGTTCGAAGTTCTCTGCCCCCGTTCCTAAGAAGTTTCTGACGCTGGTACGCTCCGGACCAAGTTTTTATTAAGTTATTATTAATTAGCTTAGCAGACTTACAGTGGTTGCAAAATATGAAAATACAGTTAAGTGCTAGTACACATGAGCGGTGCCCCTGGTCTCTATAACCAGACAGCTATTTAAAGGTACAGATTTAAAGAGAGAGTGTACGTTTACAGCTCCTCACAACTCTATCTTTGGTTAGGTGAGTTTAGATAAAAGGGTAATTGGAAAGGGGCTCAGGAGGCTGAGAAATAAAGAATATATATGTCTGTAATGTGCTTTTGCAGAATTCAGCATGCAGGGTTTCTACTGGATGTTTAGCCCATTTTGTGTAGTCTTGTTGACTGAGTAGACCCCACACCTCACTTCCATGTAGCACAATGGGCTGGATAACACTGTCAAATATTTTTTATCAAGAGTCTAACAGGTATATTTATTTTGTATAGTTTCCTTTTGATGGCATAAAAAGCTCTGCAGGCTTTTTCTTTTAATGCATTCACTGTCGGGTTAAAGCTCCCTGATGCACTGATGGTCATGTCTAGGTATGTGTATTGTGTGGTGTGTTCTAGGGTGGAGTAGTATAGAGTGAAGGGGTACCTGCTTCCTTGAGATCTGACCTTTTTTTGGAAGATCATCATTTTGGTATTTTTCATGTTTAATGTCAGGGCCCAGGTCTGACAGTACTGCTCTAGCAGTGACAGGCTCTGCTGTAGCTCCTGCTCTGTAGGTGACAGCAGGACCAGGTCATCTGCGTAGATCAGGAATTTCATTTCTTTGTTGTGTAGAGTGAGGCAAGGGGCTGCAGACTGCTCCAACACCGTTTCTAATTCATTGATGTAAATACTGAACAGTGTTGGACTCCAGCCCTGTCTCACTCCACGACCCTGTTTGAAGAATTCTGTTCTTTTGTTGCAAATTTTTATTCCGCACTTGTTTTCTGAGTACATTGACTTAATTATGTCGTAAATTTTACCCCCTACACCACTTTGTAGAATTTTATAATTTAAACCTTCATGCCAAATGCAATCAAATGCTTTTTTAAAGTCTATAAAACAAGAAAAAAGTTCCTTTTATATTTGTGTTGTACATGTTTGTTGATTAGGGTATGTAAGGTGTAAATATGGTCAGAAGTGCGGTAATTTGGTAGGAATCCAGTCTGACTCTTACTCAAGACACTGTGTTCGGTAAGGAAGGCCAGTATTCAGGTAGTGAAGATACTGCAGAATACCTTCTCCAGAGTACTGCTTGCACAGATGCCTCGGTAGTTGTTGGTGTCGAATTTGTCTCCACTTTTGTAGATTGAGGATATAAGCCCTTGGTTCCAGATGTCAGGGAAGCAGCCTACCTTTAGTACCAGGTTGGATAAATTCAGCAGGGCCTCCAGTTTGGGGCTGTTGTGTGTGTGTGTGTGTAATATATATATATATATATATATATATATATATATATATATATATATATATATATATATATATATATAAAATTTTAAATACAAAACAGTAAATAATGCCAAATGATTGAGATCAGGACTTTGACTGGGCCACTGTAGGACATTCACCTTTTTGTTCTTGAGCCACTCCAATGTTGCTTTGGCCTTGTGCTTGGGATCATTGTCCTGCTGAAAGGTCAATTTCCTCCCAAGCTTCAGTTTTTTAGTGGACTGAAGCAGGTTCTCTTGCAGTATTTCCCTGTATTTTGCTCTATCCATTCTTCCTTCAATTTTAACAAGATTCTCAGTCCCTGCTGATGAGAAGCATCCCCACAGCATGATGCTGCCACCACCGTACTTCACTGCAGGGATGGTGTGTATTGAGGCATGAGCAGTGTTAGGTTTGCGCCACTTTTTTGGCCAAAAAGCTCTATCTTGGTCTCATCTGACCACAAAACCTTTTCCCACATCGTAGCTGGGTCACTCTCATGCTTTCTGGGAAACTCCAGACGTGCTTTCAGATGGCACTTTTTGAGTAATGGCTTCTTTCTTGCCACCCTCCCATACAGGCCAGTGTTATGCAGAGCTCTTGATATGGTTGACTGGTGCACCATTACACCACTCACAGACACTGAACTCTGTAGCTCCTTCAAAGGGATTGTTGGCCTCTCTGTGGCTTCTCTCACAAGTCTCCTTCTTGTTTGAGCACTGAGTTTTGAGGGACGGCCTTTTCTTGGCAGTGCCTGGGTGGTGTGATGCAGCTTCCACTTCCTGATTATTGATCCAACTGTGCTCACTGGGATATCCAAACACTTGGATATTATTTTGTACCCTTTCCCTAATCTATGCATTTGTATTACTTTATCTCTAACTTCTGTAGAATGCTCTTTGGTCTTCATTTTCCTTCAGATTCACAGCCTGACCAATGATCCTTCAACAGTGGGGTTTTTATCCAGAAAATGTGACAGCAACTTTAATGGTTCACAGGTGGAGGCCAATGGTAAGGTAACTGTGTCCTCGTTAGGGCAATTCCGTTCATCGGTGTAAACTGGGAGCTTCCACAGCACAGGGGTTGAATACTTATGCAAGCAAGATATTTCAGTTTTTTATTTTTCTTAAAAATATTTCCCAGCATAAAACCAATGTCACCTTACAATAACTGATTTTGAGTTTCAGTGTTTTAAAATAAAATATCAAACAGAACAAAATTTCAATGTACCATTTGTAATTCAGTAATATGAGAGAATTGGTCAGGGGTCTGAATACTTTTGCAAGGCACTGTGTATATATATATATATATATATATATATATATATATATATATATATGATTTTCTTTATATATGTATCTTTTATTTTCTTTATTCTCTATATGCAGTGCGTTGATAGGCTTGTTGTACATTAGCAGTATGGAGCAGGTGTCTTTAGTTCATCAGCCTTGTGCAGATGAGGTTTAGGAGCTGCTTGATCTCCCTCAGCTCAGTGGGGGCAGGGCTGGCTGGGTGAGGGCTACAGCATATCTGTGCTGGTTACTGTGCCGGGCTGGGCTGAGCTGAGCTGGGCTGGGCTGGCCTGGGAGGTTGCAGTGTGGGCTGATGATGTCCAGCCTGTGTGTGGGGGTTTCCCCTGGGGGGGTCACCCTGGCTCCTGCCTGTGCTGTGCCCTGCGCCTGTCCTTGCAGGGCAGGGCTGGCTGGGTCTCGGCTCAGGACGCAGTCTTTCAGGGTCTTGGCAAAGATCTTGACGCCCTGCTGATTGATGTGCAACCTGTCGTAGAGGTGCTGGGTGCTCAGGGTGGGGTGGTGGACCAGGTGGATTCTGGGGAGCTCTGTGCAGCCTCTGGAGATCTCTTCGTTGATGCCATTGATGATGTGCTGGGGGGTGTCGTGTCTGGGCAGCAGGGTGGAGACGATGATTTTGGCGTCGGGGAAGCGCTGTACGGCTCTCTCTGCCACCCTCCTCACTGACCTGAACACCCCCTCCCACTGTGAGGCCAGGTGGATGAGGATGGTGCTGGGGCTCCCCAGGGTGGGCCTGGTCAGCAGCTGCAGGGCTCTCTGTGTTTGCACACCTGATCTTCATCACACCCTGGCCTCGGAGCAGCCGCCACTCGTCTAGGTATTTCCTATTTGAATCAAAGAGAATGGCCACCTCGGCACTGGGCTCTTTTGTATCCTGTGTGTTTGGGGTGTTTGGGGGGGTCTGTGCTTCTGGGGCCATCTCGCTAACAATGGGAGTGAACACCGGGGAGGTTGTGGGGGCAGTGTGTGTGTGTCAGTGTCAGTGTCAGTGTTTGTTTGTTCTGTGTCAGTCTGTTTGTTAGTCTGTTTATTTTGGCCATAGGGCCTTTTTGTTTCTGTCAAGAGTTTTTGTTTTGTTCAGCCTTTTTATTTTGTAATAAACCTGCGCAACAGCGTATTCCCTTCATCTCACTCGCAGCGCTGTGTGTTTCATCCATGTACTGTTTTTTTCTTTTTAGTTGTTTGTAAGCCAGGGTTTGTACCATATGTTGTTTTGGCCTTGTTTCTTTTTGGCTCTGTTGTTGTTGTTGTTGTTGTTTGACTGTGGATTGTCATGGTAATGCAGGGTTCTCCCCAGGAATTCTGTACAGCCGGACGGCAGAACATTATAGCCGGGAGCACTTTTAACGGAAAAATAAACTTGCCTTGCCTTTGCATAAATAATACGACAAATAATGTGTTGTCTTCTGTTGACTATATCTGGTTGCTCGTTTTTATGTTCTACATTTTATTTTTCATTACTGTTTTTTATTATGGTAAATTACCATAGGCACTCTACGATTTGACTGGGGAAAGATAACGTAGGTTTATTGGAGTTCACAAAAAAAACAGTAACCTTTTCACTTCCTTTTTAGCTTAATTATTGAGCTTATTACTTCATTCAAATTGTTTTCTTTATGTTAAGTTTTCAGGGCATTTTGTTAATACACGTCTATTTTTGTTTTTCACTGTTCTACATTTTTTTGATGTAACTGTTAATTTTAACCATTTTTTAACACAACAGTGCTCACACACGTTTGATCACCATCATAAATGTTGCATGAAACCGGTGTGTAATATTCCAGCACCTCTGCACTTAAGCATTTGTATGTCAGCTGACAAGTGTTCAGCTGATACCCCATCACGCCTTTCTTCTTAAAGGCTTACAGTCTCTATATATGAACCTCCAATATCTCTCACAAGCACCTGGGTACATATTGTTACGATATTACAACAAAAGGAATACGCTGTTTTTTGTGCATATGTATAGCTATTACGTACTATATATCACCTTATAATACGACAAAAAATGGACAATGATATTACCTGAAAATAATTGTAATATTTTTTTAATAAAGTAGCCGGCCCAAATATAGTATTAGGCGGTGGATTGCGCCAATAGCCGGCTTATTTTGACCCCCTGCATTCATTGTCACTATTTTTGCTTTGAAAATAATTGGTTATTTTTTTAGCAGTAATTTTAACGTTTTAGCCTCTCGAGGTGCTTAACACAGAAAACCCACCCCTTCAACTCTTTGATTGGTTAAATGTTCTTTTTTCACCCAGCAACTGATCTAGTCTGCCAGAACAGAAGCGCAATCAATCCTTATTGTTGAAAGCACATTAGCATACGCAAGACGGGCGGATCGGTTTTTTCAGCCGGGTGGCGACAGACGCTTTGCTGGGCGGCCAGCCCAGGTGAAAAGGCCTGGGGAGAACCCTCTAATATTTCCACTGCTGTTCTAGCTTCAGCTGTGGGCTGTGAAGCAGGGCAGATGCCATGCACATGGAAAATGTGTGTATTTTGTGGGTGTTTAAACTGTGTTTTGGTGTTGTGTGTATTAATTAATTAATTAATTAATTGTTTGAAAGCCGGGTACTCCGTGGGGACAACCTACCTGTTGTGTTTGGTTGCGGGGAAAGGCAGCGTGTGATTGGCTGTGCCGATCCCTAACCAGCAGGTGGTCGTGTATGGGCAGAGTTGCGGTTAGTTTAAAAACAAGCCACGGAGGTTCTTCTGGGCTGCTGAAGCGCCACAGGACTCGTGACAGTCTGCTGCGCTGCTCCAGGAGGACTGGAATCCCGCTGGTGAAATACAGGAACTGAAGACCGCTGACGGCTGGGTGTTTAACCAGGGTCAGGGTTGCAGTGTTTACAGAAGAAGAAACTGCAACCGCTGGTGAGCGAGTGTATATCTGGGGTCAGGTAAGAGCAGGGAATAGCTCCAGGATTTAATGCCCGCCTGTATAGTGAGATCACAGCGGGACCTCCTGTTTTAGGGAGCAGCGCTAGCCGTCTTCACGGCACCTTTTATTTGTAGTTTTTGTTTTATTTTTGCCTTCTGTACAGCGTGCTGCATATCCGCTGTGTGCTAACATTGTTGGTAGCGTCACATGACTGTTCTGTTCATGTATGTATGTATGTATGTATGTATGTCTGAATCAACACCTGTAACAGTTCTCATGGTAACATTTCCGCTGCTCTTCTCTCTTTGGCTGAGGGTTGTCACGGTAACGTTCTCGCTGCTCTTGTCGCTTTGTCTCCTGGTGCCGTTGATCCTATTTTTGCTGCTTTTGTCTTTGAGAGTGTAGATCCTGATGGCTGTGTTCTAGCTGTTGTCTTTGGGAGTGTAGATCCTGATGGTTGTGTTCTAGCTGTTGTCTTTGGGAGTGTAGATCCTGATGGCTGTGTTCTAGCTGTTGTCTTTGAGAGTGTGGATTCCTGATGGCTGTGTTCTAGCTGTTGTCTTTGAGAGTGTGGATTCCTGATGGCTGTGTTCTAGCTGTTGTCTTTGAGAGTGTAGATCCTGATGGCTGTGTTCTAGCTGTTGTCTTTGAGAGTGTGGATCCTGATGGCTGTGTTCTAGCTGTTGTCTTTGAGAGTGTAGATCCTGATGGCTGTGTTCTAGCTGTTGTCTTTGGGAGTGTAGATCCTGATGGCTGTGTTCTAGCTGTTGTCTTTGAGAGTGTGGATCCTGATGGCTGTGTTCTAGCTGTTGTCTTTGGGAGTGTAGATCCTGATGGCTGTGTTCTAGCTGTTGTCTTTGAGAGTGTGGATTCCTGATGGCTGTGTTCTAGCTGTTGTTGTGCTTTGACTCTGGGTTCTTACGATGACGTTCCTGCTGCTGCTGTTGTTTTTGCTTTGCCTCTGGGTTGTACTGATACACTGAGGCATGATGGGTGTGCTGTTCTAGTTTCATTTTTTGTGGCTCTGGTTCTTGATAGAGTCGTGCTATCTTCACTCTTTTGTGCTTTTTTGTGTATGGTAATGACAATTAGGAAGTTTGGCCTGTGGCTCATGGCTGATCCTGGTGCTGTGTTTGATTGACTGGGTCATGGTAGTACTGCTGAATGGGCTTTGGTCGATCCGGCGGTGAGCTGCTTGTTTTTGGTGACTTACTGTTGGTGTTCAATTATCCTTTCCCTGTTTGTGCTTCATATAATACTCATGGCTTTGTTTTCTTTTGACTTTTAAGGTAAATGGCTGATAGTAGCAGTGTTTCAGACCCTTGGAAAATTAAAAGAAAATATCATAGTTAATACTATCAATATGTCCATATTGTTATTCAAAGTACTTTATCGGCAATTTTATTGGCAATTACAAAAAAGCACAAAAGAGCGGAGATAGCACGACTCTAATAGAGACAAATAAATACATTTAGAAATAAATTAACTGACAATGTGAGTTGCCGCTCAAAAGATAAAGACAACGAAACTTAATTTTTTACACTACTGCAGAAAACATTGGCCAGTCTTTACAAAAATAAAGAGATGTAGCATTTCATATGAATGGCATCTAGTTTAATTCAGTCGTATTAAAGAGTTGTAATGTTCTTACATTAGGGTTGCCACCTTTGAGATGCAAAAATACCGGACGCCCCAGCCCCTCCTATTGTCTACTTCTTCATTGGTCTCTGCCATTGTGACTAACGTTACAGTATGCTACTTAATAGTTTCGCGCTTCTTCATTCAAAGGGCTGTCAAACTTAACAGCAGCGCGCATGCTCATACCAGATAACACACAGCGGTGAGCACACATGAAAAACATAACGGTACAGCGTTTTGGTGGCTTACGTTGTTACCTCAATTCTTTCTGGTGCATTTACACACCGCTGTGTTATAGTATTTGAATTTCACTTATACAAGCACAACATGTTATATTAAATTGTTTATTGTAACACATTTTTTAAGAACATATCCAATATATTGGAATGCTTAGAATTACCGGACATCTTCCAAAAAAAAAACGGACAGGGGGTCAAAGTACATAAAAATACCGGACAGTCTGGTAAAATACCGGCAGGGTGGCAACCCTATCTTACACATTCTTCATGATTAGCATTGAGGGTAAATGCAGTTTGTTTTTTCTTTATAGGAGAGGAAGAACAAAATGGCATGGGTTCAAACCAGAGAGTTTAAAGGTAATGTCATTTTATATGTACTTCATAAAATAAAAATATATTGGGTGTGTTTTTGGAGTAGCTGGATTCAGCTCTGTAAATGTTCCTTTCTTGTCTGGTTAGAATCAAGCCCAAATTCAAGGGCAGGTGGAGAGCTGACTCAGGAATAGAAACATCCTGGAGATATAATAATAAAAAAAACAAGAGTCAATTCTGAGGACGTAGATAAATGACCAATATACATTTCCCTGGCTAAACATAATAGTAAAAAGGAAAGTTATTACAATTAAGAGGAAAGGTGCGGAAAGGAAATTGGCTGTGCTGTAAGAAACTGGTTCTAAATTTATATCAATTGCCTATATTTCTTTTTGTTTCTGAATTTTAGTGTATGAACATGGAGGACGAAATACAGAGATCTGTAAACAATTTACACACAAGATTGAAGAAAAAGGAAATTGTAAAGTATCAGTTCGTACTGGCATTCCGTCTTTTCTCTATGTTCATGAAGTTACCCGGGTTTTTCATGACATTAAGAGTGCACTGGATAGTGCTGAAGATATCAGTAAGTATATTAGCCATGTTTATTGAACATCTCTTTAATAAAGCTGCAAAATGCATAACCATACCTGTCACATAGCTGAACTGGAAATGGATGAGCCTCTAATATATTACATTTTTTAAAGTTTCATATCCAAGGCTTTCAAATCCTTGTTATTGCCTCTTATTGGCAAATAATTGCTAGAAAGAGGAAACAACTGAACTGCCACTTTAAATAACCCAACCTTTCCCCTGCAGTGAAAATGTAAATTCAATTAAATCTGGCTGGTGCCACTGTTGAGCTGGTACTGAGATTGACTTCAATAGAAATACATCTATATTAAATCAAATACCCAAGTTAGGTACTGCATTTGTATTGGAAAGACAGCCTGGATTGATATAAAACTACTTTATTTGCTTCATCATACACTATGCTGGTACAGAGCTTTTAAAAGATAAAATTAAATACTAGTACCTGTAATTTAAATAAACTATGCTTTACTGTATATGTCTATGGGAGGTAAAAGTAACAAATTAAATAATGAATTAATTAAATGTTAAATTTAAGCAAGTATCGAAAATTTAATTTTAGCATCATATAATAAATACTAGCATTAAATATTAAATTCATGTATCATGTTAAATTTCAACATCAAATAATAAATTCAACATTGAATATTAAATGCACGCATTAAATGTTAAATACTATCATCGAATGTTAAATGCAACAGTTGAATGTTAAAAACTAGCATCAAACATTAAATATCAGCTTTATACATTCAATGTGCCTTTCATCCATTCGATGTAGGCTTTATCCAGTCAGTGTGTCTTTTATGCATTCGTTGTGCACTTTGTCATTCGATGCTTGCACTTGCAAACTGTCAATCAATCCCATCCGCCCCGCCCATTCCCACCCCTTCCACATCGGGGAGATCGGTGTTCCTCCTTGTTACCTGTTAACCTGTTCAGCCAATGAGAGGCTTCGATTTTCAAACTGAAATACGGTGGCTGTCTTGTGCCGTCTGTAGAAATTAAAAAGGGTCTTGTTGTTTTACCTGTTTTGTGTGTAAACTTTTGTGATCATTTACTTTCAACTTTCAAGTTTTGAAATCGAAAAAATATATAAAAAATAGGCTACTTTGAAATCGGCACAATTGTTTATAAACAGGTAGGTCGCATAGTTAATACATTAAGCATTCATTATTTAAAGATTGTTTTAACTGCGCATGTCAAAGACGTTTTTAATGAAAACAAACTATAACTGATTTATACACATCACAAAGAAATCATGCCGTCCTGTCAAAAAAGTTAGTAAATGATTGCAAAATGCAGCCGACAACTGCTGCGCGTGCACATCACTCGTATTTTACCTAAGACACGAGCAAAAGAAAAATGATATGTGCCTGTAGGACGATCTCATTTTACGCATGCGCAATGCGCCAGGGGATACAGATTACTGAATTGGTTACAACACCTGTTAACTCACAATGTAACTCAGAAATGACTTCAGATAAAACTTCCACCAATGGGCCGTTCGCATAAATTCCGCTTGCCTCTGAATTAATCAAAATACTTTGAAGCCAAAATGTACATAACGGTATCATCACTGGTATTAGATTCTAGCATATTTCTCGCTAGAATAATTTTTTGTCGAGCCTAGTTCTGTAGCTGGGTCGCTACGTCGGGCCTAGCAGCTTCAGCCATGTGAACCTAATAAAATAAAATAAAAACCGTTTTAAAATAACCCGCAAGCCTTAATAACGTTATTTAATATGCAAATGTTTACACACAAAACAGGTAAAACAACAAGACCCTTTTTAATTTCTACAGACGGCACAAGACAGCTACCGTATTTCAGTTTGAAAATCGAAGCCTCTCATTGGCTGAACAGGTTAACAGGTAACAAGGAGGAACACCGATCTCCCCGATGTGGAAGGGGTGGGAATGGGCGGGGCGGATGGGATTGATTGACAGTTTGCAAGTGCAAGCATCGAATGGATAAATACCACATCGAATGACAAAGTGCACACCGAATGGATAAAAGCCACATTGAATGTATAAAGCTGATATTTAATGTTTGATGCTAGTTTTTAACATTCAATGCTTGCATTTAATATTCAATGTTGAATTTATTATTTTATGTTAAAATTTAACATTTGATGTTAAAATGTAATATTTGATACGTGAATTTAAAATTTAATGCTAGTATTTATTATTTGATGCTAAAATTCAATATTCAATACTTGCTTAAATTTAACATTTCATGAATTGTCATTCATTATTTAATTTTTGTTACTTTCACCTCCCATATATGTCTACCTTTATCATCAATAAAAACAGGATATCTGTGGGGCTCGTAATACAGTAAAACTTTCTGGCATACAATATCGATCCATGTCTGGTGGTGGCTAGCCTTCCTCTTTGAACTACGCTTTGTGTGCAAGTCCTTTCAAAGCAGAGCTCGCCCTTTAGTACCAAAGCTGAAAGAAGAAAAACAGAAAGATAATGCTTTCTGGGTTAGTTAAAACATTCAGTGAATGGCTAAACGTTTAACAGTAGTAAACCCAACCTGGAGCTTGTACATATTTAAACTTGACACCACAAATCAGCAAGGAGTGCATGGCAGGAAAAAAATGTCCTGTTAATACAGTCAGCACTCGGATATCCATTACCCAGATACACATGAGTCGCATTTTACCGCCCTTTTATTAAGAATAAAATCAATCCCCATTATATATATCTTATTACTTCGAATTTGACGCCTCACTCAATAAAGAAACGTAAAAGGTAATTTTTTCTACCCCTGCTCAAAAAATAAAGACAGAAACGTGCAACTCTGCCTATGTACATGACACCCCCGAAGAGACTGCAGCCTCAATCCAGCATGTAATACAAACTAATGTACACCCACCTTAGTAAGCAAATTTTAACTTGCTTTAATAACAACCTCGTGGAACACGTCTCTCTCTCTCTCTCTCTCTCTCTCTAGCTTCCTCCTAATCCCTAGTCTCGTAACCTTTCACCTCACTGGTATGTAATCTCGCGATACAATAACTCAACTACACTACATCCCTTCCCTTGTTAGTATTAAAGTCCATACTTTAACAACATAAGTTCTTCTTTAGTTTCTAACACATTTGTCTTTCACTATCAAAACACAAATTAAATTATTTTCTCTTACATTCACAGGTAAGTAAACAATATATATTTGTACATAAGCATATCTTTAAACTTTGCTGGCTTTTTAACAACTCTCTCACTTCTAGGTCCACGGGATTCTCCCATAGCTGAGTTATACTGAGTTCCTCTAGTTTCAATTGGTCCAGTGTTCACAGGTGTTTCTGTTGCAGGTTCCGGAATGCTGAAGTCCAACTGCAAAAGAATGAGTCGAAGGTGTTTAACATTCCGAATGAGCGTTGATCCATTTTCTGTGTTCACCAGTTCAAAAGAGTTCTCTAATGTGTTTCTTAGAACAACATAACGAGTGTCTATGAACTTTGAATCCAGTTTTCCATTCTCCATACTGGCAATAAGGAGGCTGTGTGGTCCAGTGGTTAAAGAAACGGGCTTGTAACCAAGAGCTCCCTGGTTCAAATCCTACCTCAGCCACTGACTCATTGTGTGACCCTGAGCAAGTCACTTCACCTCCTTGTGCTCCGTCTTTCGGGTGAGACGTAGTTGTAAGTGACTCTGCAGCTGATGCATAGTTCACACACCCTAGTCTCTGTAAGTCGCCTTGGATAAAGGCGTCTGTTAAATAAACAAATAATAATAAACTCAATGTCTCCAACTTTGAAGTTATGGTCTTTTGCTCTGTTTGTTTGGTTTGCATATTGTTTCATTTTCTGTTTGTAGATTTTGTGATGATGTAGATTTTCATCCTCCTTCTCCATGCTTGGTAACTTGGTACGAATGTCTCTTCCAAACATAAGAAAGGCTGGTGTTTCACCTGATGCTCGATGAGGTGTTGAGCGATAGGCCAAGAGAATCTTTGGTAGCTCCTCTTTCCAGCTTTTCCCTTCACTTTTGGCTGCTCTGAAGGCTTTCTTCAGGTAACGGTGAAACCGCTCTATCTTTCCATTACTCCTCGGGTAGAAAGGCGATGCACGTATGTGTTTGATTCCACAAGTTGTCAGGAAGTTTTCAAAGATTTGTCCCACAAACTGCCTGCCACTATCGTAACAACTTCTAGGGGGTATCCAAATTGAACAAAGATTTTCAACAATTCTGTGGACGCAGTGACTGAAGATATGTCAGAAACTCAGCCCAGCTTACTTACCTGTACATCAGCGTTTCTTTCTTTCTATTGTGCTTGAGATCCCCAGCCAGAATCTTTCCGTCTCAACCACAGCCAGTTGCTGCTCCTCTCTGCTGCTTCAGATAAGTTCTTCACTGTGCGACGCAACTCTTGGACACTGAATCCGACGTCTCTGAGAAACCGGGTTGTAGAGTGTGCCACAAATCCTCGACAACCCACCTCCACTGAGTAAACCCAGACTCTCAATCCTCGCTGTTCTGCTTCAGTGGCTAGTTGAGCATACCGCAGTTTCTTCCTCTCATACGCCTCATCTACAGCATCCTCCCATGGCACTGTTAACTCTACCAGGTGAACAAGGTGTGCTGATCCAGACCACAAGACAATATCTGGTCGAAGGTTAGTGGTGGCAATCTCAGGTGGAAAAATCTGCCAGCATTTTCCAGTCTCTCTAGCAGCTTCCAGTTGTCCTGGGCAAAGATTGGTTTTAACACCTTTTCTTGGTGGTTGCTCTCCTGGGCGGAGGAATGTTGTCTTTTGTGTGTAATGTTTTGATGGAACAGGTGGCAACTTATTGGTCATGTTATGCTTGTCTTCCAATGCTAAGGCCAAACATCGCAGCACCTGGTCATGGCGTCCTTGGCTAAGAGCCACCTTACATCCTGTCAAAATGTGCCTTAATGCTGCAGGTGATGAACACAAAGGACATGAGGGATCCTCTCCTACCCAGAGGTTTAGGTTCTATGGTAATGGGAGAACATCATATGTTGACCTGATGAGGAAACTGATCCTGCTCTGTTCCATTGACCATAGGTCTTGCCAGCCAATCTTGCGTTGTACCACACTCTCCCATCTCATCCATTCTCCCTGCTTGGCCTGGGAAATGGCCTTTATGCACCTCATCCTCTCCTCCTGCTTTTGCACCTCGTTGACTACCAGGTTCCTCCGTTGAGCTGGGGCTGCCTTGTGCCATGTAGGAGGAGCTGAACTGAGACCAAGACCCCCTCTTCCATGCTGAACTTGACCCATGATATCACCAATTCGAAGGGCAGCCTTTGCATCCTCCACAGCTTTCTTTGCCACCCACTTCCAGTTTTCAACACAGGTGCTGCCTCCCTTATGCATTTGTTGCATGACTCTACTAATGTCATTTCCAGTCTGACCTTGGCGCACTTAAACTCCTCGGTTAGAGCGGAGACTGGTAGCTGCAGTATTCCTTTACCATAAAGTCCCACTCTGCTGAGGCAGCGTGGAACTCCCAACCATTTCCTGATGTATGAACTGAATAGTCAATAACAGTAAGAATGTATTCATTCTGAATGGGTCCAACTAAATCAATACCTAGCTTTGTCCACGGTCTTGGTGCTAAATCAAGTGGCTGAAGAGGTTGGTCTTCTTGTTGCGGCTGGTTTAACACACATGCTGAACAGCTTCTGATCAGTCTTTCAACATCCAAGTCCATATTAGGCCAATAAAACTTGCTTCTCAGGTACTGTTTTGTGCGTACCACACCTTGATGTGTTTCGTTTGCATTCTTCAATGCTTGATTAATCTTTGAGGTAGGTAAGAGAATTCTGTGTCCATGCAATACAAGTCCATCATACGTCGATAACTCTGTTGAATATCTGGAGAAAGGCTGCAACTCTTCCGGTATTGGATTTGGCCATTTTCCTGTTTCCACAATAGATATCAACTGTTTTAATGTGTCCTCTTGTTTTGTAGCCGCTTTCAGGTCCTCGATTGTCATTGCAGGTATGTCACGTGTGCTAACGGAAAGCACTCTCTGCAAAAAGTCCTCCATGTATCCGATGTCTTCTGTTTCAGGTAAGGGAAGTCGAGATAATGAATCTGCGACATTGGCTTTTCCCACAATGTGCTCGATCTTATAGTCATATAGTTGTAGTCTCAATCCAAGCCTCTGTATTCTCGGTGGTAATAGCGTTGCTTTCTTTGGATTGAACATAGAGATGAGTGGCTTGTGGTCCGTTTGATGTGTAAACTTGCTTCCCCATAGATATGTCCTGAAGTGTTCTACTGCCCAAAACGCATTCAAGAGCTTCTCTATTTGAGAATATCGTGGCTCCAAGTCCCACTGGGCTTGCGTCACTGATTATTACTGTTGGCGCCTCAAACATAAAGTATGCTAGACACGGTTTGCTTGTCAAGGCTCTTTTCATTTCTCTGAATGACCTCTCTGTTTCTGATGTCCATTCCCACTCTTGTCCTTTTCTGGTCAGTTTCCGGAGTGGTTCTGAGATTTGCAATGTTTGGGATAAACTTCATCAGAAATCCACAGGTTCCCAGGAATGAACGTAATTGTTCAACATTCTCTGGTCTCGGCGCTTTGCAAACTGCTTCCACTTTCCGCGGGTCTGGTTTAATTCCTTCTGCTGTAACAACGTGTCCAAGGATTTTGATCTGCTGTAGTCCAAAGATGCATTTGTCCTTGTTCAAGGTCAGTCCTCTGTCCTGAAACCTTTGGAACCCTTTTCTCAGTCTCTGTTCCAGATCACTATCTGATTCCGCATACACAACCACATCATCCATGTACCAAACAACACCTGGCATCCCACAAAACATTGAGTCCATTGCTTTTTGATACGCTTCAGGTGTGCTGGATAATCCAAAGGGAACTTTCCGGAATCTGTAGCATCCTCTGTGTTTGATAAACGCTGTCAGATTTCTCGATTCAGGTGCTAGTTCCACTTGCCAAAATCCTTTTCTGGCATCCAGTTTTGCAAACACTTTTGCTCCCTGCATGGCTTGCAGTATGCTGTCCACAGTAGGTACTGGGTGTCGTTCACGAATTACAGCTTTGTTCACTTCTTGTAGGTCCACACATAGTCTCACTTCTTTAGTGTCTTTCTGAGGAATGAGGAGAATATTTGAAATCCATTCTGATCCTTCATTTACTTCCTCTATGATTCCCTCTTCTATCATCTTGTCCAGTTCTTGATTGACAGCTTCCAACATTGGACAGGGAACTCGTCTCAGACTTGGAGCTACAGGTGGTATTTTCTCATCCACGGTAACTTTGTGACTGTATCCATTTATCCAAGTCCTGTAAAAAGTGACTCATACTCCTGTACTAGCTGCACGAATCTTCCTGATGACTGTTCTACTGAGTTGACATTGTCTCCTGTGTTCAGTATTTTCAAGTCAAAACATGTCTTTCTTCCCATCAATGCTTCAATATTTCCTTTAATCACATAGATTTTGTCTTTTGTTGCATTATTATGCCATGATAGCTGTGCTTCAAAGTATCCTACACACTGGAGTGGATTGGTTTGAGCATAAGCATAACATTTTTTCTTAGTCTGTTTCAGTTCAATGCCTTGGCCTTTAAACACTCTTATACAGATCTTGTCCAATAAAGTTTCTGCCACTTCCTGTATCTATCACCATTTTCAGCTTTTGTCCATTGACTTTTACTGTCTCTTTACCTTCTGGGTCTACAGAATGAACAAACTCATCTGAGTCTGAAGAAGGTTCATTCACACCTCGCACTGGTTTCTCAGTATTTTGCGATTTGTCTCTATCCTTGTTTTTGTCACTCTGCTTTTGTTCCTTTGAACTGTCTTTCTTTCTGCAAACTCTTGCATAGTGTCCTGTTTTCTTACAGTATAAGCATTTAGCTGCTTTAGCTCCACATTCATCTGCATTGTGTGTTGCTAGTCCACATCTGTAACACTTGGTGTCACTACGGCAGTCTGTTTTGTCAGTGCTTTTGCTACCGCTTCGTGCCTTGCCTCTCTGTCTGCTAGCATTAGCATGAGTGGTGCGTCCTCCTGTCTGTCTAGTAAAATTCACATGACTGTCTTTAGCTTTATTAAAATTATCAGAAAAAACTTTTGATTCTGCTTGTGCTTCTTCAAAAATTCTAGCGACTGTAAGAGCTCTTTCCAGAGTCAACCCTTCCTCCTGCAGTAATTTATCACGCAGTCTTTTGTATGCACATTTTTCCACGAGCTGATCTCTTAACATGTCAGATTCCAGTGCCCCAAATTCGCATGATTTAGCCAGTTCTCTTAATGCGTTCACAAAAGCATCAATAGACTCATCCTGAGATTGTGTTCTCTGTCTAAACTTGTGCCTTTCTAATACCACATTTCTCTGTGGTGTAAAATAAGCATCAAGTGCGGCTACAGTCTGTGTAAATGTACCTTTTTCTCCCGGAAGATTCGCGAAGATTCTCTGTACAGGTGCTCCAATACAATGTAAAAATGTAGCTCGTCTCACTGCGTCCGCGGTTCCTGTCGTTCCACTGGCGATTTCCAAAAAACTGTAAGATTCCATCCATATCTTGTATTCCGAATACAAATCCGCTGCTCCGAGGTTCAATGGAATTGGCGGGGTTAACTGAGCGTTAGTGATAGCCTGCCCCATAGGTGCTGCTGCTGCCTGCTGTGGCTGGGACATGGCTGACTAGCTCGCGATATTCCAAAATCCTTTTCTGTTTGAACATGAAATCTGTGTCGTTCGTGCCTTTTGAGTTCGTTTTCAAAGTCTTTTATCTCTCGTCAACATAAATGTTGTGTTGTTGAATAAAGTAGTAGTCTTTGTTTATAGTTTAACTTGCTTTAATAACAACCTCGTGGAACACGTCTCTCTCTCTCTAGCTTCCTCCTAATCCCTAGTCTCGTAACCTTTCACCTCACTGGTATGTAATCTCGCGATACAATAACTCAACTACACTACAAGTGCCAACACAGCAGGGGATAAAACAAGGGCTGTCTGTTTACCTCGTCGTCAGCTTGGATAGTGAAAACTTAAACTCAGAGGGACTTAGAGCTTTGCCGGTCACTCTAACCGCTATCCGAAAACTGGCTGAAGATATCTTCTTGTAGGGGGTTTAGTGGTTTTGTTTTTTATTCAATTGGAATTTTACTCAGTCCTGTACAATTTTATATATATATGATGGTAGATCGTTCATGGAAGATTTGATTCAGCATGAGAAGATTTTGTTTCGGTTTCTCTTACAGAGAAATTACAAACAAGCAGGTAAATTACAGTGAGGAAAAAAAAAAACGAGTAGGATATATTTTAGTTTTAACAGAAATCAAACCGATATTCAGAGGTAATATTTTTCCTTAGAAAAACAACTGAATCACACTCAAATACCGTTCTCTCTCCTCTTCTTGTCCCGCCCCATAGCAACCAATACACACTCCTGATTCGCTGGTACAGTACTCCCCTGACCTCCCAACTCCCACCATATAGGCTCTTGTTAACTGTCAGTAAATGTACTGTATTCAAGTCTCAAAAACACACAAGAGTATAGTGCTGCAGATCGGAGCCTCTCATGGCGCCGTTTCTAAAATGCCTTAAATCATTTAATAAATTATTGCAGTGTTTGTAAAGCATAGTATTATTAATAAAGGCCCCCCTCGTATAATCGGCGCCCTCGTTTAAGGGCCGCAGTCATTTTGATCAATTTAAATATGTATATGTAACAAATTAATGCACTTACCCGTCACACGCGATTTCCATCTCCGTCACCAGTCGAAACAAAGTGAACGAGACCAGCGACTGTAAAAGTTAATCATTAGTTTTAGATACTGTGATGCATTTTTGTTTTAATCTGTGATCTTTGGTTGTTTTTGTGCATTTTCATTTACAAGTAAACTGTGACATCAGGGCCTTATCAAGCACTATATTCTGCAATTTGAATACTGACTTTGGATACTGTTTTAGTTCTGGAAACTGGTGTTTCTTTTAATCTTTTGCTAAATTGCATTGCCTTTTATGTTTTACGCAGTTCTGTGCATGGGTAACTGTGACAGGGTGGTCGAGTAGCGACGTCAGGCCAGAAGCAGGAACTGAAAAACACTGACACCAGGGAAGTACTGCAGTTCAAAATAAAGACGTGGCTGGGCACTGTTTATTTAAATAATACAAAAATAAAATAAATATTTAAACAGAAAAGACTTGCTCACAGAGCGAAAATAAATATTGAAACAAAACAAATCTCGAACACAAAATAACACGATCAGGCTGGACAACAGTCTTCACTGATCCTTTGTTTTTTTTAAGTTTCGTTTCTTTCTCGCTCCTCTCGCTCCCCAGTTCCTCCTCCGAACACCCCCCCGGAACTGAGAGTGCTGCAGGTTTATATGCAGGTGACCATCTCCCTGTTTAGCAACAAATTAATCGCTTAATTAATTCGGAGATGGCCACCTTCTGCACGAGTTTTTAATTTGGATGGGGCTTCCCATCCACGCTGCTAAACAATACAAGAAAACACACGGCTATACCGTCAATACATAAATACAAATAAACAATAACAAAACACACGCCGCTTCACCGACAAATATAAATACAATAATAAATCATAAAACACAAATTACAAAATAACACAGGGGCGGAGGGGGAGACCCCATTCTAAAAATAAACAAATCATAACTGTACAGGGCTCCTTGCCCTGTTACAGTGACATTTTAATTTAATTTTGCTGTTGGGTCGCTAATGGGAATTTTATATACTGCTACAAAACATACCAAATTTAAAAGTATATTTTGTATTACAGTCCACATGCTGTCTCTTTTGGTAGGTGATATTTTCAGAATCATATTGTTTTGAATTAAAATACTTCTGTTTAAAATATAGTACTGTACCAACAAAACCAACTACAGTACATCGAAATACTTACTGTATTTTAAAACACAGTCCTTTCAGTTATGTATTTGACATTGTATCTTTTTGTGTTCCCTGAAATTTTTTCAATGACAGAGTCGATGAAAGACCCTCCTGATGAAAAACGAAACTAACAGGAGGCCCGTCTTCAAATAGTTAAACATTCGAGACAGATTGCTGTAAATATCCTGCCTTGACCCTGCTGAATCAAATCTTCCATGAACGATCTACCATCCTCATGATCAATCTTTTGTGATGTCAGATATAAGAAAAAAATAAGAAAAAGAAAACGGCAACAGTGCCAAAGAAAAGAAGAAAACGCGCTTCAATATACGCCTCCCTGTACAGTTCCTCAAACCCAAGACATATTTTTTCTTTCCATATGAAATGTGTGTGTGTGTGTGCAGGGCAGGGGGTTGTGGTTACAACGTGCTCACCTACATACACATCAAATCAGATGAAATAATCAGACATGCTTCACACTCGTTTTAACCGTCGCTGAAGTCAAAATGTTATAGGGTCGGATATGTGAGTGCTGACTGTAGAAAACGTGGATGGGTTGTACATTTTTTAAATTAAAAACAAGTTCTGTTTTGTTTTTAAGATCTCTATGCTGCTGTGGTTGTATTTAGGAAATTAACACCAAATGAAAAACCAGACTCCAGTGATCTCTACTCCACACACCTGCCCTTGGAGATCCCTGATCGGTTACCCATCGTTGCATGCTACTGGTTTGAAAAGTACTGTGAGCAACAACTGTGTCACTGTGAGGAAAACGAGAAGTCTGTGGAGAAGCTTGTTCGCTTAAGAGGTGCAAACGGTAAGAAGCTTCAAATATAATTGTCATTCTTTATTGTTTGAAAAGTCTGTGTTTAGGAGCTGCTCTGCTATTCTATCTTTGGTTAGGTGAGTTTAGATAAAAGGTAATTGGAAAGGGGCTCAGGAGGCTGAGAAATAAAAAAATATATATATAATGCACATCAGCAGTCCCAAAGGTCCTGTTTAAACACCAGACAGAAAGCAGAATGCTATTTCTTTTATTGACTGCTTTCATGCGATCTGGCTGGCTGTTGTACAAGGTAATGTCCACAGATTCTGGCTGCTTTTCTGTAACATGCTAATCAGACACTAGTGCTACAGTATGTAGATCTTCTCTGTAACTGAGCTGCAGTGACTCACTCAATCAAGGTGATAAATACTGCACTGGAAATAGAACACATCTACTGTAGAATATCAAGTAATATAATTGTAATTCTCAAGATGAAATGTACAATATGTTTCTGTGAAAACTTCTGTAAGTTAGGTGGGTGTTATTCTGTATAGTTAAGGATTACCAGGCTAAAGGAAGGGTCCTGATGGTGTTGAAGACTGAAGAGAAGTTCTCACACAACAAAAGTCCAAAACAGTTTTTATTTATTTGAAAAAATCTTAACAAAACAGAGAGCTCCTCATGACCACAGCTGGTGTGGTTTAAAAGCAAGAGACAGTCAAAACTATTTACAGGCAAAACAAGAACAAAACAAAAAAATAAAATTAGTAAAATGCATACAGCATGCATTCAAACTGGTCTGTAAGAGAAAAAACTGTACTAGTCACAGCAACCTTACAGCAGCAATAGTTCCCAGTCCTATTCCTATTCATCAATGGGCACACGCCCTGCAGCTCTAAATACCAGGGCGGACACACACGTGCACACGTTCTTTCTCATGACTGCACTCAGCCCTCAGCCAGGCAGCCAATAATACGAGAAGCTGCCTCTCAAACGAAAAAGAAAATTAAACTTAGCTTTTAAAATACTGCAGAAAACATCAGACAGTCTATAACATTTCATATCAATGCTACCCTTTTCCCATGCAATATCCCATGGTCTTCATTTTTGTTTAAACACTCAACTTTTCCCCTTTTTGTTTCCTTTACAAGGACACGACCAGCAGGTCCCCTAGCAGCCAATCAGGGTAAGTACTATTAGGTTTCACTTGAGCTTTACTAAGACTGCTCCAAGTAGAGTCACAGCACCCTAGAGCAGCAATAGTTCCCAGTCCTTTATGGTAACAATATTATACCCAACACACCAAATAATATAGTTTTATAATTTTGTAAGTGAATGTCAACAAGTGGCAGCATTTACATTCCAATGATTAGTTTTTGTAGGATATTTATAAGTCAGTATAATGCCAGTTTGTTGCATGTGGTAAGTGCAGACCGGTTTGGGAAAGATGCTCTTTCGAGGATTCCTCAGGGAAGTATGAAGTAGAGGTGTGTGATGTACTGGAGTTTAATGACACATTTGAGGGAGTATGCGCCAAGGTCTGGGTACAATCCATCTGCAACATGTCATAGAGAAGCTGATGAATTCAGAACCTTGCCAGGGATCTATTTCACTCAGAGAGTTTGCTGAGAGAAACAGAGATTAATTTTGCAAAAGATTCATCCTTGTTTTTTTCTTTTAATGTATCTATATTTTTGAGCCTGTCTAGCAAAGCTTCTTCCACAGGATCTAAACTCTTTCTCTTCTTCCTAGCTGGTGGGCTAACCTGGAACTCAGAGACCGCTTGAACAGGTGCGTAATCTAGCTGAGCTACAGATGCACTTTCTGTGTTGCTGCAAATACATTCACTCTCTTCAGCATTGTCTGCTGGTGCTGGGTTCTAAAATAATAATCATAACTTCTTCACAGCATAGGCTACTTGTAATAAAATAACAATCATATGAAAAATCATTGAAAACAAAGACTTCAAACTTCATTGTTATGTCATAAAGTACAGTATATTATTACTTTAAACTGAAACTGAATAATACTGAATAAGACATTAACATGATTGTATCTATCAAAAACGTATAACAATAAGTTAGCTTCAAGTTCATCTGTGAATACGTAATTATATATATATATAGCCTATATATACACAAACTTATAACATGGCAAACAGCATTATGAAAGATACACATGACGCATTATCATATTCTAAGTTAAGTAATATTACTACGGAAATAAATATGTCTGTTTTTATTTTGTGACAAAGAAATGAAAGCTAGATGGGGTAAAGATTCTATCAAGCTAGAGTTATTTTCTGGTCATGAATATTTAACGTATTTATTTCTTATTACTCCTTGTCACAAAGACGGCCGGAGTGGGTGGCGTCAGACCAGAGCCAGGAAATAAAACAAGAGAGAGGTGGAGTTTGGTGGAGCTGGCGAATGTTTTCGCTCAGCATTTAATAAATAAACAGAACAGCAAAATAAAAGGGTTGAACACAAAACACAGGACGCGGCACTTGAGGCCAAAATAAAGAGACAAACAAAACAAACTATACAGACAAACACGGTGAGCGGATACTTTCACTAATACTTTTACAACTATCACCTCCGTCTCCTATCCCGTTCTCCACTCACCGAACACACAACCCGTAACATACAATATACCCAGGGGCACTTTGCCACACTCCTACTCCTTAATTCCTAATGGTAAGCCTGCATATACTGTACTTGTTTTATTTATTTATTTATTTCAATACATACCTCATCATCTTGCTCTGGGACATTTAAATCTGTGTCCCTGTGTTTGATAAATTCGGATAGCCAGCTCAAAAGTTCAATATAATTCTGTATTTTCCTACTTCCACCAGCGTCCCCACTCTTTCCCCTCATTTTTATTTTTATTTTGAACATATCTGTTGCTGTAACGGGAGATCTGGACTGACTATTTGGCACATCCGTATTACTGCAGGTGGAGGGCAGCAGTCTCGTGGGATCCGCCTGTCGGTCATGGCGATGACACGGAGAGGTGGGGAAGAGGGTGTGTGTGCTTTCCCTCTCTCTGAGTGGCTGAGAGGCGGGCCTTGGGAGATTGCTCGGCCCATAAGAACTGCGCTTGGTTGTGCACTCGGGTGGCCGTGTTGGGGAATGAACTGTGACACTGACAGAATAGGTCAGTTTAAAAACAAGGATCAGGCAAGCCTGGCTGGGGAAAACAGCCTGCCTTAAAATAAGTTAAAGAAAAACAGAAGAAATAATTACATACCCAAGGGGACTACGGGGAACTCTGGCCACCCCCGTGTATAGGATAACTGAGCGTAGGTCGGAGGCCCGTTCTGACCGGCTTAGCAGCAGTGGGGGCACTGCATAAGCAGCGCTTTTGTTTGTAGTTTTATTACTGTGTTTTATTTTCCCTTTTTCTTTCGCCTTCTGTTTTCATTATTATTTTCGAGCACTTGTATGTGCACGGAACGGTATACCTGTATTGGTAACCCCGTGGTCCTGTTTACTGTTGACAGTATTCAGGTCACAGACAACAGCGCCCTCTGTGGGCTAAAATAAATAAACTGGACACCTGTGCGGTGTTTGCAAATAAAATCTTCTGTCTCCCGTGTCAGTTAATAACCCCACCCTTCCACAGTCGCGCATAAAAGTAAAAAAAATTCAACTTAACGATTTGTTGCACGCGTCTACACCTTGCGCCTCACACATCTCAAGACGCGCACCAATTATTTTTCGCTTGTTCTGCGAGTGGGTTGCGCGTCCTGGACTCTGAATAGCCCTTAATGCTGCTGCTGCTCTGCTGACCTGTGAGTGCAGACTGTTCCCGCATGCTGCAGACCTGGATGAAACACGAAACCTCTCTGGTTGTCTTTTTAGAGTTTTATTAAGAAGAAACAGCATACAAAAGTTTAGGAACACAAAGTCTAGTTTCAGAGTTGTGAGGCTCTGAACATAACAGTTCACGTGGACTACAGACAGCGTGTCTGGGTTCAAGATGGATGGTAGATTCTGAACAAACTACAGACAAAGAAACCCCTTTTATACAGATCCTAAAGAAACCCCCATGCACATGAGACTCTGGAGACTGACCAGTCATTCTAGAACATCTGGTTCACCTTAACAGGGTACTTGTTTTTCTCCTGCTTTGTCCTGTCAATCCTCTCATCTTAGCTGCTCCTAGCTAAGTATGTCCAATCCTATCTGTTAAACATATCTACCCCATCCGATACTGATGGTTCCAGAGGACCCTAACCATACAGATCCCTATTTTAAACACCTGTCTTCTCCTGGCCCCTCCCTCAGGCTAGCCCATTTTTACAGGTATCCTTTTTCACATAATTAAAAACAACAAATAACATTGTTATTTCTTTACATATATAATGTATATGTAACCCAAAGCCACAGGGCACAGCAGTTAAAAAGGTTTAATGGTGAGACTTGGTGAAGAAGCAAAATAGTTCTTTATAAAAAGCATACCAGGCAAAAAAAAAATCTGGGTTTTCAAATAGATTGTGAATAAAATGTGGTCACAAGAAAAGTTCAACTTGGCTCCCAATACAAAAAGGTAAATTGCATTCACAGGGTCAAATAATAAAAGATAAGTCTTGCACATAATTAAACCCAATTCATCAGAGTGAGAGTGAGAGAGAGAGAGCAAACAGTGAAAATAAAACAGTAAATCAAATAAACAAAATAGTATCAACAAAATTATAGAGTAAATAAAAATAGTGGTGTAACCACTGTATTATAGCAGTTATCCATTTTTCTTCTAGATTCTGAAATAGACTGGTTGAATACTATAGTTTTAATTTTTACTAATTTTTACAAATTCAATTGCAACACACAAGTGGGATTCGTTCTGGTAACACTTTTTATTACCTTAAAACAAAAAAGGCAGTTGTTGTTTTATTTTTTGACAAAACTAGAATCTATAGTCTCATGTGCAGTGTCACGGCTTGCTCGGGTGGTGACGTCAGACCAGGAACTAGACAAAAATTGAATGTTGATTGAATGCGCTAATGCACAGATTTAATTATAAATGAACAAATAAAACAGCTGAACAAAACATTAAAAATAAACGGCACAAGGAGGATTCCTCAGGGAAGTATGAAGTAGAGGTGTGTGACGTACTGGAGTTTAATGACACATTTAGAGGGAGTATGCGCCAAGGCCTGGGTACAATCCATCTGCAACATGTCATACAGAAGCTCATGAATTCAGAACCTTGCCAGGGACCTACTTCACTCAGAGAGTTTGCTGAGAGAAACAGAGATGAATTTTGCAAAAGATTCATCCTTGTTTTTTCTTTTGATGTATCTATATTTTTTAGCCTGTCTAGCAAAGCTTCTTCCACAGGATCTAAACTCTTTCTCTTCTTTCTAGCTTATTGGGGATCCTGGAATTTTGCAACAGGTGAGTAATCTAGCTGAGCTACAGATGCACTTTCTGTGTTGCTGCAAATACATTCACTCTCTTCAGCGTTGTCTGGTGGTGCTGGGTTCTGAAATAATAATCATAACTTCACAGCATAGGCTACTTGTAATAAAATAACAATCATAAGAAAAAAACATTGGAAACAAAGGTTTCAAACTTCATTGTTATGTCATAAAGTACAGTATATTATTACTTTAAACTCAAACTGAATAATACTGAATAAGACATTAACATGATTGTATCTATCAAAACGTATAACAATAAGTTAGCTTCAAGTTCATCTGTGAATGTGTAATATATATATATAGCCTATATATACAAACTTATAACATGGCAAATAGCATTATGAAAGATACACATGACGCATTATCATATTCTAAGTTAAGTAATATTACTACGGAAATAAATATGTCTGTTTTATTTTGTGACAAAGAAATGAAAGCTAGATGGAGTAAAGATTCTATCAAGCTAGAATTATTTTCTGTTCATGAATATTTAACGTATTTATTTATGTCTTATTACTCCTACTCCTTAATTCCTAATGGTAAGCCTGCATATACTGTACTTGTTTTATTTATTTATTTATTTCAATACATACCTCATCATCCTGCTCTGGCACATTTGAATCTGTGTCCCTGTGTTTGATAAATTCGGATAGCCAGCTCAAAAGTTCAATATATTTTGATATTTTCCTACTTCCACCAGCGTCCCCACTCTTTCCCCTCATTTTTTTTTATTTTTAACATATCTGTTGCTGTAACAGGGGAGATCTCGACTGACTATTTGGCACATCCAGTATTACTGCAGGTGGAGGGCAGCAGTCTCGTGGGATCCGCCTGTCGGTCATGGCGATGACACGGAGAGGTGGGGAAGAGGGTGTGTGTGCTTTCCTCTCTCTGAGTGGCTGAGAGGCGGGCCTTGGGAGATTGCTCGGCCCATAAGAACTGGGCTTGGTTGTGCACTCGGGTGGCGTGTTGGGGAATGAACTGTGACACTGACAGAATAGGTCAGTTTAAAACAAGGATCAGGCAAGCCTGGCTGGGGAAAACAGCCTGCCTTAAAATAAGTTAAAGAAAAACAGAAGAAATAATTACATACCCAAGGGGACTACGGGGAACTCCGGCCACCCCCGTGTATAGGATAACTGAGCGTAGGTCGGAGGCCCGTTCTGACCGGCTTAGCAGCAGTGGGGGCACTGCGTAAGCAGCACTTTTGTTTGTAGTTTTATTACTGTGTTTTATTTTCCCTTTTTCTTTCGCCTTCTGTTTTCATTATTATTTTCGAGCACTTTTATGTGCACGGAACGGTATACCTGTATTGGTAACCCCGTGGTCCTGTTTACTGTTGACAGTATTCAGGCCAGAGACAACAGCGCCCTCTGTGGGCTAAAATAAATAAAAACTGGACACCTGTGCGGTGTTTGCAAATAAAATCTTCTGTCTCCCGTGTCAGTGAATACCCCCACCCTTCCACAGTCGCGCATATACTTCCATTTCTCCCTACAGAAATGGAAGTAAAAAGTAAAAAAAATTCAACTTAACGATTTGTTGCACATGTCTACACCTTGCGCCTCACACATCTCAAGACGCGCACCAATTATTTTTCGATTGTTCTGCGAGTAGGTTGCGCGTCCTGGACCCTGAATAGCCCTTAATGCTGCTGCTGCTCTGCTGACCTGTGAGTGCAGACTGTTCCCCCACGCTGCAGACCTGGATGAAACACGAAACCTCTCTGGTTGTCTTTTTAGAGTTTTATTAAGAAGAAACAGCATACAAAAGTTTACAAACACAAAGTCTAGTTTCAGAGTTGTGAGGCTCTGAACATAACAGTTCACATGGATTACAGACAGCGTGTACTGGATGCAAGATGGATGGTAGATTCTGAACAAACTACAGACAAAGAAACCCCTTTTTATACAGATCCTAAAGAAACCCCCATGCACATGAGACTCTGGAGACTGACCAGTCATTCTAGAACATCTGGTTCACCTTAACAGGGTACTTGTTTTTCTCCTGCTTTGTCCTGTCAATCCTCTCATCTTAGCTGCTCCTAGCTAAGTATGTCCAATCCTATCTGTTAAACATATCTACCCCATCCGATACTGATGTTCCAGAGGACCCTAACCATACAGATCCCTATTTTAAACACCTGTCTTCTCCTGGCCCCTCCCTCAGGCTAGCCCATTTTTACAGGTATTCTTTTTCACATAATTAAAAACAACAAATAACATTGTTATTTCTTTACATATATAATGTATATGTAACCCAAAGCCACAGGGCACAGCAGTTAAAAAGGTTTAATGGTGAGACTTGGTGAAGAAGCAAAATAGTTCTTTATAAAAAGCATACCAGGCAAAAAAAAAAAAAATCTGGGTTTTCAAATAGATTGTGAATAAAATGTGGTCACAAGAAAAGTTCAACTTGGCTACCAATACAAAAAGGTAAATTGCATTCACAAGGTCAAATAATAAAAGATAAGTCTTGCACATAATTAAACCCAATTCATCAGAGTGAGAGTGAGAGAGAGAGCAAACAGTGAAAATAAAACAGTAAATCAAATAAACAAAATAGTATCAACAAAATTATAGAGTAAATAAAAATAGTGGTGTAACCACTGTATTATAGCAGTTAACCATTTTTCTTCTAGATTCTGAAATAGACTGGTTGAATACTATAGTTTTAATTTTTACTAATTTTTACAAATTCAATTGCAACACACAAGTGGGATTCGTTCTGGTAACACTTTTTATTACCTTAAAACAAAAAAGGGCAGTTGTTATTTTATTTTTTGACAAAAACTAGAATCTATAGTCTCATGTGCAGTGTCACGGCTTGCTCGGGTGGTGACGTCAGACCAGGAACTAGACAAAAAATTGAATGTTGATTGAATGCGCTAATGCACAGATTTAATTATAAATGAACAAATAAAACAGCTGAACAAAACATTATAAATAAACGGCACAAGGAGGATTCCTCAGGGAAGTATGAAGTAGAGGTGTGTGACGTACTGGAGTTTAATGACACTTTAGAGGGAGTATGCGCCAAGGCCTGGGTGCAATCCATCTGCAACGTCATACAGAAGCTCATGAATTCAGAACCTTGCCAGGGACCTACTTCACTCAGAGAGTTTGCTGAGAGAAACGGAGATGAATTCTGCAAAAGATTCATCCTTGTTTTTTTCTTTTGATGTATCTATATTTTTTAGCCTGTCTAGCAAAGCTTCTTCCACAGGATCTAAACTCTTTCTCTTCTTCCTAGAACTTACCTGGAACTCAGAGACCGCTTCAACAGGTGAGTAATCTAGCTGAGCTACAGATGCCCTTTCTGTGTTGCTGCAAATACATTCACTCTCTTCAGCATTGTCTGGTGGTGCTGGGTTCTGAAATAATAATCATAACTTCACAGCATAGGCTACTTGTAATAAAATAATAATCATAAGAAAAAAACATTGGAAACAAAGGTTTCAAACTTCATTGTTATGTCATAAAGTACAGTGTATTATTACTTTAAACTGAAACTGAATAATACTGAATAAGACATTAACATGATTGTATCTATCAAAAACGTTTAACAATAAGTTAGCTTCAAGTTCATCTGTGAATACGTAATTATATATATAGCCTATATATACACAAACTTATAACATGGCAAAATGCAGTATGAAAGATACACATGACGCATTATCATATTCTAAGTTAAATATTACTACGGAAATAAATATGTGTTTTTATTTTGTGACAAAAATGAAAGTGAGATGGAGTAAAGATTCTATCAAGCTAGAATTATTTTCTGTTCATGAATATTTAACGTATTTATTTCTTATTACTCCAACTCCTTAATTCCTAATGGTAAGCCTGCGTATACTGTACTTGTTTTATTTATTTATTTATTTATTTCAATACATACCTCATCATCTTGCTCTGGGACATTTAAATCTGTGTCCCTGTGTTTGATAAATTCGGATAGCCAGCTCAAAAGTTCAATATATTTCTGTATTTTCCTACCTACTTCCACCACCACGTGACAGGGTGGTGCAAGGGATGAGGCCCAGAGACAGACTGCAGTTCAAACAAAAGACTTTTATTAAATAAGACACAATATAAACAGACATGAGGGCCAAACAAAAGGTTTAAAACACAAACAATAAACACAAAGTAAAACTTACAGAAAATAAAATCTTCCAGGCTGAGCTTTGCCTGGTGTAACTACTGTTTTATAGCAGTTAACTATTTTTTTCTTCTAGATTCAGAAATAGACTGGCGGAATACTATAGTTTTAATTATTACTAATTCATTTGCAACACACAAGTGGGATTCGTTCTGTTAACGTTCTGATAATTTTTTATTACCTTAAAACAAGAAACGACAGTTGTCAAAAAAATAAAATCTATATTCTCATGTGCAATGTGACGGACTGCTTGGGTGGTGATGTCAGACCAGGAACTAGACAAAAAACAAAACTCAAAATAAATGGCACAATGGACAAACAAACAGACAAACAAAACACTGACCTCCAACAAGTAGCGGGCGGGTGTAGACCCAGCACGCGTAGCAATTGTTAGTAATTTATTTATATTTCTCCTGACTCTCTCCCGTTCTCTACACACTGAACATCCAACCCCAAGAGTGATTTGTGCATCTATATATATATATATATACAGTACTGTGCAAAAGTTTTAGGCAGGTGTGAAAAAATGCTATAAAGTAAGAATGCTTTCAAAAATAGACATGTTAATATTTTATATTTATCAATTAACAAAATGCAAAGTGAGTGAACAGAAGAAAAATCTACATCAAATCAATATTTGGTGTGACTACCCTTTGCCTTCAAAACAGCATCAATTCTTCTAGGTATACTTGCACACAGTTTTTGAAGGAACTCGGCAGGTAGGTTGGCCCAAACATCTTGGAGAACTAACCACAGTTCTTCTGTGGATTTAGGCAGCCTCAGTTGCTTCTCTCTCTTCATGTAATCCCAGACAGACTCAATGATGTTGAGATCAGGGCTCTGTGGGGGCCATACCATCACTTCCAGGACTCCTTGTTCTTCTTTACGCTGAAGATAGTTCTTAATGACTTTCGCTGTATGTTTGGGGTCGTTGTCATGCTGCAGAATAAATTTGGGGCCAATCAGATTCCTCCCTGATGGTATTGCATGATGGATAAGTATCTGCCTGTACTTCTCAGCATTGAGGAGACCATTAATTCTGACCAAATCCCCAACTCCATTTGCAGAAATGCAGCCCCAAACTTGCAAGGAACCTCCACCATGCTTCACTGTTGCCTACAGACACTCATTCATGTACCACTCTCCAGCCCTTCGGCGAACAAACTGCCTTCTGCTACAGCCAAATATTTCAAATTTTGACTCATCAGTCCAGAGCACCTGATGCCATTTTTCTGCACCCCAGTTCCCTTGTTTTCGTGCATAGTTGAGTCGCTTGGCCTTGTTTCCACATCGGAGCAAGTCTTCCATGAAGGCCACTTCTGACCAGACTTCTCCGGACAGTAGATGGGTGTACCAGGGTCCCACTGTTTTCTGCCAATTCTGAGCTGATGGCACTGCTGGACATCTTCCGATTGCGAAGGAAGTAAGCATGATGTGTCTTTCATCTGCTGCAGTAAGTTTCCTTGGCCGACCACTGCGTCTCACGGTCCTCAACGTTGCCCGTTTCTTTGTGCTTCTTCAAAGAGCTTGGACAGCACATCTGGAAACCCCTGTCTGCCTTGAAATTTCTGCCTGGGAGAGACCTTGCTGATGCAGTATAACTACCTTGTGTCTTGTTGCTGTGCTCAGTCTTGCCATGGTGTATGACTTTTGACAGTAAACTGTCTTCAGCAACCTCACCTTGTTAGCTGAGTTTGGCTGTTCCTCACCCAGCTTTATTCCTTCTACACAGCTGTTTCTATTTCAGTTAATGATTGTGTTTCAACCTACATATTGAATTGATGATCATTAGCACCTGTTTGGTATAATTGTTTAATCATACACCTGACTATATGCCTATAAAATCCCTGACTTTGTGCAAGTGTACCTAGAAGAATTGATGCTGTTTTGAAGGCAAAGGGTTGTCACACCAAATATGGATTTGATTTAGATTTTTCTTCTGTTCACTCACTTTGCATTTAGTTAATTGATAAATATAATCTATTAACATGTCTATTTTGAAAGCATTCTTACTTTACAGCATTTTTTCACACCTGCCTAAAACTTTTGCACAGTACTGTGTATATATATATATATATATATATATATATATATATATATATATATATATATATATATATATATATATATATATATATATACACACACACAGACACACACACATCTGTGCCGGGATTCAATTACTAATTAATCACTCACTTGAATCTCGGCACATGAACTAATATGTGCACTTCCTGTGCTTCCATACAGTTACCTATTTTAATCAGCATATCCCCATTATATCCCATGCACCAATACATGTACACCAACAATAACACACTACATACAACATATAACACAAATTACACACAGGGCAGCAGAAATGCTGCCGCTGGCAGTGCTGTCAGTGGAAAAGCTGACGGCTCCAAGACTGGCTCCTTTAGCTGGGGCAATTCCTGCAGCGGAAATGCAGCTAATGGCAATGCCGTCTGCGGAAATGCTGACATCTCCAAGACTGGCTCCTCCAGTTGGGGCAATTCCGGCAGTGGAAATGATGCCATTGGCAACGTTGGCTGCGGTAATGCTGGCAACGGCACTGCTGTCAGCAGACGTGCTGACAGAGGTGTGACAGACTCCAGCAGAGGCCACAGCAAATCCAGAACTTCCGGCAGCACAAATGCTGCTGCTGGTTATAGCAGATATACAATTTACACAGTACACAACATTTTAATCAATTCCACAAAACAAAAAGACTCCCAGTTTCCCAGTTCTGCTTGCTATATCCTAGGATATTTGAATTCAATAGTCTTACCCGGGTTGAGTCTAGACCATAGCATGCAGAAACAAAAAACATAGCTCTCCAGTTCAAATGTCCTTTCGGGTTCTCTGATTGAAATTCTAAACCAACGCAGTCAGATTCCTGGCTCGGCATCTCAGAATTCAATTGTAAAAAATACAACTGGAGTTCCAAATAAGATGGAAAAAAAACTTAAATGTCTACAAAAAATCTGCCTCTTCTTTTAAATGGGGTAGGTTTTCTTTTTCTTTATTAATTATGATCGTCTTTTTCTATTTTGTTTTTCTCTTGGCAACAGTCTTATAGGACAGTCATCTGCTCCGGCAAGAGGTAAGTCATATTAAAAGCCTCATCTTTACCACAGAAAGAAACAGAACTGTGCGTATTTATGTATCTCTCCCTGTTTTGCAGAACCGCCGAAACCAGAGCCGAGACCCGAGCAGAGACCAGAGAAGAGACCAGAGCCAAAACAAAAGCTAAAACCAGAGCCACTTTTCCCTAATCCATGGCGTGAAGTTGAATTTAGTGATGAGTAAATGATCAGTTTTTTTATTTTTGTATTTTCTGAAATATTTGTAAGACTTAGCTTTTTAAAGTTTGACATTTATTTTCATTTTTACTTGTTTTACAGTGCTTACATGAAACTTCAAGATGAAATAAAAAACCACCAACCACACCCTAAGGCTTCCACAACAAATATTCTTATTTTGGGCAATGTGGGTTCTGGAAAGTCAAGCTTTCTAAATTCTGTGCTCTCAGAACTCAGGAGAGAAGAATTCAATGGCAGAGTGCAAAGCATTCAAGCAGTGAGACCACCTGCAGAAACAAGTGACACACAGCATGTAAGTGTTTAAATTCCAGCACCTCCTACACTTCTCATCTAGTGTGCTTAATTACTGTGTCCTGTCATCTCACTGGCAGTAACAGCAGAGAAAAAAGCAGCAAGTGCACATGAGGTTCAGGTGCTTTAAGCCGAGGGGACACTAGTCTACATGTTGCTAAAAACATGTAGAAAGGGAGATATTCTTTGTAGAAAGTGACGTAGAAGCTACAATTTCAAGCAACTTTGTTGCAAGCAACTTCAAAGGACTTTTGATTTTGTAGAAGCAACATTACATGATAAAATTATTCAACCAATGAAAGTTGTGGGAAAAAGTCATGTGACTTGGAGGAGGCTGTGTGGTCCAGTGGTTAAGGAAATGAGCTTGTAACCAGGAGGTCCCCGGTTCAAATCCCACCTCAGCCACTGACTCATTGTGTGACCCTGAGCAAGTCACTTAACCTCCTTGTGCTCCGTCTTTCGGGTGAGACGTAATTGTAAGTGACTGCAGCTGATGCATAGTTCACACACCCTGGTCTCTGTAAGTCGCCTTGGGTAAAGGCGTCTGCTAAATAAACAAATAATAATAATAATAATAATAACTACCGGCTTCACTGCAAAATAAAAACAAATGGCGGAGAAAATGAATGTGAAACCGAAAAAAACGATGTGGGACATGGTCAGGGAGACTAATTTTTTTTTTTTTTTGAGGGTATATATTAGAGGTCGACACGGGTTAACGTTGGCAGGGAGGGGTTAACTGACAGGATATCGATAGGTTGCGGATGCAACCCCGGTTCCCTGAAAGAGAAAATAACCATCAAGTATGGGACATTGCCGTCAGGCAGTAGGGATTGGCTGAGCTTTATAGCAAAGCTGCCGATAGGCCTCTGCGCGAGCTGCCACGTAAGCCCGCCCCCCTGGGAGCTTACTATACGCAGCGCGCAGAGACTCTCTTCCTCTTTTGCTCTTCAGGCCGTGAAGGCTTCCGGAGCGACCTCGCGGCTTGATGGTTATTTTCTCTTTCAGGGAACCGGGGTTGCATCCGCAACCTATCGCTCCTTTCAAGTCGAAAATAACCATCAAGGATGGGAACAGTGTACCCAAGCCGCCGCAAGGGAGGATTCTCGGCAGTAGGACAGAATTACATCATAACGCAACTGCGTAGGCAATACATCTACGTATATGCGGAGCCACGCCTCAGCGTCTACGCTCGCAATGACACCTATCCTAAAGTGGGGTCAACACCATATCGTGACAATACTCAATATGACCGGCAACTAGGGCGTCAGAGTGTAACAAGGATGCTCCGAATGACTGAGCAGAGGATTCCAGTACATTTAAATGGTAGAACCTCATAAAAGTATGCGGTGTAGCCCAACTGGCTGCAGCGCAAATGTCAAACACTGGCACCCCTCTAAAGAGGGCCCAGGATGTCGCCATACCCCTAGTGGAATGTGCCTTCAACTGCCCTGGTGGCGGAAGGCCTGCAGATTCATATGCTAATTTAATAGCATCCACTATCCAATGGGAAAGGCGTTGTTTAGACAACGGCTGACCCAAAGTCCTAGAACCATGGCATATGAACAACTGTTCAGTTTGCCTCACAGCCGTTGTACGGTCAATATAACACCTCAATGCCCGCACGGGGCAGAGCATGTGTAACCGTTCTTCCTCTGGGGAAGAAAAAGGAGGAGGATGGAATGCCATCAACTCGACTGGTTGGTTCATATGAAACGGGGATATGACCTTGGGTAAAAAGGCCGGATTTGGACGCATGGAGACCTTAGAACCGTCTCCTGCGAAACGAGTACATGATGAATGCACTGAAAGTGCATGTAACTCGCCCACGCGTTTTGCTGATACCACTGATAGCAAAAACGCAGTTTTCATAGACACGAGCTTCATATCCACGCTGTGGAGAGGCTTGAACGGTGCCTTGGTAAGGGCTTCTAACACCACGTCAAGGCTCCATGACGGTAAACTGGTCATCCTTGGAGGCCGCAAGCGTCTTGCGCCCTTCAGGAACTGAGATGCCAGAAAATGGCAACCTGGTGATAAACCGTCAATGCGTACATGGCAAGCCGATATGGCGGCTAAATACACCTTAAGTGTAGAGGGAGATTTCCCTTCATCTAACAGTTTCTGTAGAAACTGTAATATCACTGCTATAGGGCAGGATATTGGGTCATGGCTTTTGTACGTATTTTGCGACCTAGTAGAGGGCGCTCTGGCGCTCTGAATGGTCGAAATCACCGCCGTCGAAAGCCCTAAGGCTGACAGGCGCTCCCGCTCAGGGGCCAAGCCCATAGCTGCATGAGCTTGGGGTTCGGGTGCCATAGCCCTCCTTGGGCTTGGGACAACAGGTCCGCTCGCAGAGGAAGCTCCCTCGGGCGACCGTGCAACAACTGCACCAGACTCGGGAACCATATTCTCCGAGGAGCGATCAGAATCACTGTCGCTTGCTCTACCCTGACCTTCTCTAAGAAGGCGGGGAGCATCGGAATCGGTGGAAATGCATATAGGAGCCCTGGTGGCCATTTGTGAGCCAGTGCATCGACTCCTAGGGGGCTGTCGAGGTCCTTCACCGAGAACCATAGGGGGCAGTGCGTGGTCTCTCGCGAAGAGATCTACTTGCGCTGTGCCGAACCATTCCCAGATGTGCTCTACCACCTGAGGGTGAAGACGCCATTCGCCGGCAAGAGGGCCTCCTCTGGATAGGAGGTCTGCTGCGTAATTGACTCTGCCCTGTAGGTGAACCGCACGCAGAGAGGTTAAACGCGGTTGTGCCCATAGCAACATCTGTGTTACCATCCGGTGAAGACCGGGGGACCGCAAGCTGCCCTGGCGGTTGATATACGCCACAACTGTGGTGTTGTCTGACCGCACTAACACATGCTTGCCTAGAAGCACTGGCAAGAAGTGCCGAAGGGCGAGGTCCACCGCTCTGAGTTCCAGAGCATTGATGTGGGCTGACTTCCAGGGTCCTGACCACACTCCACGGGTCCCTGTCCCGTTCCAGACTGCTCCCCAACCTTGGTTGGAAGTGTCGGTCGTGATGACTTCCCTCCGGAAAATGGGACCCAAGCGTACGCCCTGGCGGATGTTCGACGGAACTTTCCACCAGCATAGCGCTTCCCAGCAGGCTTGGGATACCATCAACCTGCGGTGTTTGTCCCTCCGGGGATGCAACGCGAAGGTATTGAACCAGGCCTGCAGAGGTCTCTGGTGTAGTAAGCCCAAAGGAAGGGCTTGCGAGGCGGCAGCCATCAACCCCAGCATGCGCTGACACAGCTCCATGCTGACTGTTTCTCTCAACCTGAATAGGGAGAGACACCGCTCCATCGAGGCAACTCTTTGTGTCGACAGGGTCGCTTCCATGGACACGAGTCCAGATGCAGACCCAAGAATTCGGTCTGTTGGCTCGGCACGAGGCGGCTCTTTCTGAATTGACCTTCAGACCTAGCCGCTGAAGATGGTCTGTAACCATCACTGTGTGCTGTGCCAACTGCTCCTTCGACTGCGCGCAGACGAGCCAGTCGTCCAGATAGTTCAGCAGTCGGACCCCTTGAGCCCGCAAGGGAGCTAGAATGGCATCCATACATTTCGAAAAGGTTCGAGGAGCTAGTGACAGGCCGAATGGAAGGACACACAACTCGTATACCCTGCTCTGAAATGCGAAACGCAGATACTTCCTGTGACCTGGGCAGATGGGAACGTGAAAGTACGCATCTGTCAGGTCCACGGTGGTGAACCAGTCGCCGTGTCGGACTGACTGAATGATGTGCCTGTGCATCCTGAATGATGACACCCGCAGGTAATTGTTCAGTACTCGCAGATCTAAAATAGGGCGGAGCCCGCCATCCTTTTTGGGCACCAGGAAGTATTTGGAATAGAACCCCTGGTCGATCAGAGCAGGGTCTACTTGTTGAATGGCACGCTTCCTGAGCAATGCCTGTATTTCCACATTCAGAGCTGGGGACTGAACCGAGTCCTTCACTGCAGTTACCACCACTCCCCGGAAGGGGGGAGGTTTTAACCGGAACTGAAGGGTGTACCCGGTGAGTATAGTCTTGTGCACCCAGATGTCGTCGGTGCAATGTTGCCAGAACTGGAGCTGTGGGACAGTGTAGGGGTGGGTTAACAGCTGCCTGGGATTTTCAGGGCTGTTTTGGCTGCGCTCGTTCGCGAGGGGCCTGGCCAGAGCCACAAGTGCGTGGCCTGCCGCCTCCTCTAGGGCGCCACCCTCCACGCTGCGGTCTTACAAACGTGGGTTGGCCACGCGCTGATGCACCTGAAGGGGAGGTTTTATTGCCCCGTGGGTGCGCCTGCTGCTGTGGTGGTCATCCTGTCGCCGCTTTGGCTGGAAAGGCTTATTCGGCCATATCCCAGCCATTTGCTGCGACGCCTCACGCACCTTGGCGGAGTGTTGCAGCATCTCCTCCACCGCCGGGCCAAATGTGTGCCCCGGTGTGATTGGGGCATCCAGCAATGGAACCTTATCAGGCTCCTGTACCCTTGCCTGCGAGAGCCAGAGCTGCCTCCTTGCCACCACAAAAGATGCGATGCTCCTGCCCTGAGCTCTCGCGTTTAGCTGAGCCAGCTTCACCAGCAGCTGAGCGACTGTACCCAGCTCGGTCCTAAGGGCAAGGGACGGCACTCAGGTAGGTCTCGAATGAGCGCCGCCTGGTAGACCGTTAGGAGGCTGGCCACGTTTGACAGCCTGACTGCCTCTGTGGCCGCAGCGCACCCTTTTTGAGGTGCACCTCCGTAATCCTGCATTCTTTGTTCGGGCATGCAGGATCCTTGGTCAGCCCAGATAGCGTTGGCGTCTTCACCAACGCAGCTAACGCAGTGCCCACCGTGGGAATGATGCCAACCCAGTTTCGCTTGCCCCTTGCTTAGTGAAGGCCGAAGCCTTGCGAGAAGTGGCAGGGGCAGAGGCCGGGGCCCCCCAGGTGGACTGCACCTCCTTGATAAAGTCTGGGAATGCCGGAAGCATCCTGGACTGGTAGGGCTGGACTGAAGGCGACTCAAAAAGAGAGCGCCGAGGTTGCTCGATGGCTGGCCACTCGATCCCCAGATGGCGAGTTGCTCGCTCCACTAGTGGCCAAAGGGGGTCGTTGGTGTCCAAAACCTCCAACTCAGACTCCTGCTCTGAGTGGTGAGACACCAATTCCTCCTCCACACTATCCTCTTCGAGAAGAGGTTCCCCTTCAGACGGATCCCTGGAGATGACGTCAGCGCCCCAAACCTCCTGGGGTTGTTGCACAACCTGGGTGGGCAGGGGCTGCAGCGGAACCGTTGGCTGGTTGGCAACTGGTCCAACTAAATCATCTGTGGCCCGAGGCACCCTATTGGCCAGAGTCATGAGCAGGGACTGTTGGCCCATCATGACCTCCATGAACTGGGACATCTTAGAGGTGAGCTCTAAGACGCCTGATCTGTCCCTATGGTACTTTTCGTGACGAGGGGAACGGGAGCGTCCCCTTCGGTGCGGTGACCTGGAGCGGGATTGTGATGTCCGGCGGGAGCGTCCCCTGTAAGAAGGGTCTCGCTGACACCAAAAACGCTGGAGCGCGAGTACCGAGCGTAGAACGCGAGCACAGACACCTAGGCGTCAGCTGACCCGCAGAGCGGAGACACTAAGTGCTGGTACAGTGTCTGGGGTGCTGTGCAATACCTACCTGTTGGTGCTGGGGATTTGTAGTTTGTGGTCGTCTTCCTCTGTAGAGTGAATGGGAAATTTTTTTTATTTTTTTTTTGGGGGACGCTGCAGCTACACTATGTAGTGATTGTGTGAGTGGAGCTACCACGCGGCTGGTAAAACACACCGCAGAGGTAATATATGAGAGACTGCCGTGCAGGCTCCACACACGCGGTCTAGCCACGGCAAGTCCGGGGCTGCAAATGCGCGCGCGGCCAAGCCCAACGCAACGCGTGTCCTTCACAAATATATACAATATAATGTTTTATTGCAGAAAAACCCAAAAACACAACAATAATAATTAAAATTAATTATTAACAATTAACACAGGAAAGACGAAGACCACGAAAGTAAACAAAACGCGATGCGAAGCAAAGCGTGAAGGAAATATATAAGTGTAATATAAAAATATACAAATATATAATCCAAATGAACAAATAATAATAATTACTCCAAAGAGTATAACTGAAATAAACTCGGAGAAGGGGCAAAAACCAGCTTCTCAAGCCTAAGCTTAGTGAGTAGAGTCAGTTAAGCTCTATTACCTACCGCTACCGATGCTGAAGACAAAAGAGGAAGAGAGTCTCTGCGCGCTGCGTATAGTAAGCTCCCAGGGGGGCGGGCTTACGTGGCAGCTCGCGCAGAGACCTATCGGCAGCTTTGCTATAAAGCTCAGCCAATCCCTACTGCCTGACAGCAATGTCCCATACTTGGAGGTTATTTTCGACTTGAAAGGGAACAATGTTTTACAGAAAACAATAACACTTACATAGCGAGTGGCAAGTACACCTCAATAATAACTGTGGCGACTATTTCAGGAACTAAATCGGAAACAAAACATCCTAACGGGGCTCTAAAGTGCGACTAAACATTTGCTTGTGAGAACGTAAATTTTAATTTAGGCGCACGTGTGCCACTAGAAATTCCTAAAGGTTGACTATAAAAAATAAACGTGATTTTCTTTTTTTTTTTCTTCAGCTGAAATTATAAAACATAAAAAAAAACACATCTAAACTGTCATCGCTCAATCGTAATGTACTCTGGGAATGTAGATTATAGTTTATTTATATCCACTGCCCACTGTTAATCACACATTAAAAACTACAAATCCCATAACCTGCCAATTTCACTGATTTATCAGTGCGGTGGCTACTCGTTTCCAGACAGTTTGAAAACTTCATATTCAGATATGTTGGCGTCTTTAGAAGAAATGAGCAATGAAGGTATTTATTATTATTATTATTATTTCGATGTTTCCAGTACTGAAAAAGGTTGCAGAAATCTACATATCTGAAGGGACTAAATGTATGTGTACTATATAGTATTTAAATATGTATCCTGCACTTAATATATGTCTTGTTCTTTTTTAAATCATTACCTGAAAAGGATCCGGGTACCCGGGCATTTTTCATGGCGGGTACCCGATCCCGAATTTTTACCTGTGCCGACCTTTAATATATATTAATACCACGAGATGAAGTGGAGCGGCAATAAAAAGTTTGACAATTATTATCTTCCTTGAATGACCCAATGGAAAATAGTTAGACACTTGCTTAGAAAATATTTTATGTTAAAGTTCCCAAGTTTTATGGTCGTTTCATACAACTTAATAGTAATGGCTAAAAGTCAGTGGACGCTATACTCAAAATTGTCGGTCCCAACATTTCTTAATGATGGTCAAAACACAAAACACTTCTTCCTACACTGACTATTTATGAAACAGTTTAGAATGAAACACTGCAGGTATTCACAGCACAGAGAGATTACTCACTTCCGCTGTGTGGTCTGGTCACCTCATTAACTGGTCATTTAGGACAGTGGTGCACAAACTGGGGGGCGTGGAGAGTCACACAGGGGTGCAAGTATGACTAAAGGGACAGTTCTATATAATATATATATATATATATATATATATATATATATATATATATATATATATATATATATATATAATGTATATATATATTTAAATAGTATAGAATATTTAATAAATACATAAATAACAGCTAATTAGGCCAAGTTCTTACCTTTCAAATGAGCCACTGTCGATCACTTTAGTACTTGTAGAACCGGAGAAATTATGTTTGAAGTGGTGAGTGTGTCAGTGAAACTGCAGTGAACAGTGGCAACAGTCCTGGATTTAATGTAAATCGCATATTTTTTCCTTGATTTAACAAAAAAGTCCAGATTTAGCTAAATACATAAATGTTAGCAAACACATTCTTAAAAGTCAGAGTGTAAGCCAAATCAAATTCGTCAATGGGCATGGGTTCTATGCACACCGGACGTGAGCTTGTGAATCAAAAATAATGAAAACTATCGATTTAAATGGAGTAATGCACAACACAAGCGAAGCGAGTAGCGCGAATGAAGCAAGCTAATAATGAAATACATTTGTTTTATTTGTATTTTGCTACGCTCTGTTCGCGTCGCAATGGACCAATCAGAAATAAGGTCAAAGGTAGTGGCTGTCAGACTGTCAGTGTCTCACTCACGCAGAGATTGACACAGAAAAAAAAACAATGAGAATGAGAATTTATTTATTAAAGTCGAAAAATATAAATGCTTTATGATGCCAGTGGTTATAAGTAGGGATCTACCTAAATCGCAATTTCGCGGAAATCATGAAATTGAGGGGTCACTGTGAAATTCACCTCTTAGGTTGTGTTTACCTTAATGTTATTGTGTTTTTCTTAATGTTGTTGTGTTTTCCTTAATGCTGCAGCGTTTTCCATAATGTTGTTGTGTTTTTCTTTTTGTGTTTGTGCTTTTCTTTTTGTGTTTGTGTTTTGCACTTCAGGGCCACCGTACTTAGGGGCCAATGCATACAAACAAGTACGGAGAGGAAAAAAAAAGAAACGTCATTTAAATGAACTACTGCACAATGCAAGCGACGCAAACGACGTGTCTTCCTTCTGTAGATAGCCCTTTTTGATTCCTTCGCCGTCCTGCACTTAAGCAAAAAACAAACAAACAAAAAACGTCCACAAGTAACATTTACAAAAGAAATTCTCCAAAGCAGTTAACATTCTTGTTTACTATTCAAATGGCAATATTTTAATCAGCCTATCAATGCATCTTTACTGCTTTTATGTGACCTGTACTGTGCAGGAGGGGGCGGGACAAAGTCGGTGCTGCATTGTTTTGATTTAGGTTGCTAAAATCTAGTTTTCAGCATTATTATTATTATTTATTTCTTAGCAGACGCCCTTATCCAGGGCGACTTACAATCGTAAGCAAATACATTTTAAGTGTTACAGTACAAGTAATAATACAATAAGAGCAAGATAAATACAATGACTAGTTCAAGCAAGTACAAGTGTGACAAAATACAATTCAATAATACAGCAGATAAAAGTGACAGTGATAATTACATCAAGATATGATTAAATACCAAATACTACAGATTAAACACTTGGCAGATTACAGTACGCTGAAGTACAGGATTAAATGCAGTAAAATAGGGGGCAGATAAGAGCAAGTAAAGCACATTTAAGGAAGGGTGAAAGTGTCCCAGGGGAGAAACAGACTAGTTCTACAGGTGCTTTCTGAAGAGGTGAGTCTTAAGGAAGCGCCGGAATGTGGTCAGGGACTGGGCGGTCCTGATATCTGTAGGAAGGTCATTCCACCACTGCGGAGCGAGGGTGGAGAAGGAGCGGGCTCTGGAGGCAGGGGAGCGTGAGGAGGTAGAGCCAGTCTTCTAGTGCAGGCGGAGCGGAGAGGTCGAGTGGGGTGTAGGGAGAGATGAGGGTCTGGAGGTAGCTGGGTGCAGTCTGGTCAAGGCATCTGTAGGCTAGTACAAGAGTCTTGAACTGGATTCGAGCTGTGATCGGTAGCCAGTGGAGTGAGCGGAGTAGTGGAGTTGCGTGGGAGAAGCGAGGCAGAGAGAACACCAGGCGGGCAGCGGAGTTCTGGATGAGCTGGAGCGGACGGGTAGCATTGGAGGGAAAATAGTAGAAATGGACGACAAAAAAGCAGAGTATATTTCGGCTGATGATCATTTCAAGATATTTCCCAAAGAAACTATACATGCACACTGAGGTAATTGTTTTTCATATCTTAATGTGTCTTTGGAGAAAATACGATCGATCGCTATTTAGCTCCAGAATCACACATTAAACAAAAGGCTACTACGAGGCTGCTGAACAGAACGTAAAATAAACAGCTTTCATAAACCAAACTGGAAAGTCAGCGCAGACAAAAAGGATTCCTGCCTGCAAGTTAAATCAGTACTAAAACGATTCAGCACAGCCACCTCACTTCAACCTGCTGCTTACTATTTTAGACTCGAATAGCCACTTTTTCTGTTTTGACTCGGTACTAATAAAATAAATTATTGGATGGGACAAATAACATGACAACGAACTTGCTGCATACATTGACTTTATTAAAGTATGCCAGATGCTCTTGTGTAACCGAGTTTTGGGGATGTTTCTAACCGATTTCCACAGCTGTATAACTTGGCAAAGCTTTGCCTTAACTTCCAACCAATTTAGTGGATGCAGAACGTGCAGTCTCAATGTATGGGCAAGTCAACTGCTGGGGGATGCTGCATGCCTGCCTTTAACAAATGACAGCACTCTGTTTTAGTAAGGAAGCAAGTGCCACTATTTTTAGGCTTTATAGTGTTCTGAAATACTGTCTACTTAGGTTTATTTAATGTTTAAACAGGTCCGCGAAATGTCCGCGAAATCCTAATTTTATTCCGCAACATACCCGTGAAAAATACATAAATTTATAAGACAATAAAAAGGACGCCACATGTCGAGAAATAGCAGAACAATTGGAAATTGATGGTATGTCTATCTCTCTATATTTCACCTTAATTTTAGTCAAAGTGATCTCGCGTCCACTCGAGAGGGGTATTGCTGCAGAACGAAGGCTCCCAGTTGCGCACGCAGCACTACCCTGTGTGAGCTCCCTGCGAGAGCTATGCTGTGGGAGCCTTCGTTCTGCAGCTACATACTTTTGGTCCACTCAACAGTGCAGCAGCAGACAATGAAGTACGGGAAGTTAAGAGGATCAAAACAGGACTGCGAGGCTGTGTGGTCCAGTGGTTAAAGAAAAGGGCTTGTAACCAGGAGGTCCCCGGTTCAAATCCCACGTCAGCCACTGACTCATTGTGTGACCCTGAGCAAGTCACTTAACCTCCTTGTGCTCCGTCTTTCGGGTGAGATGTATTTGTAAGTGACTCTGCAACTGATGCGTAGTTCACACACCCTAGTCTCTGTAAGTCACCTTGGATAAAGGCATCTGCTAAATAAACAAATATTAATAATAATAATAATAATAATAATAAGCGTTAAAATTAACACGTTATTAGGTTTTTTAGTTAAATCGCATAAGTTAACTGCGATTAATTGACAGCATATATATATATATATATATATATATATATATATATATATATATATATATATATATATATATATATATATATATATATATATATATATATATATATATATATGGAGGAGGCTGTGTGGTCCAGTGGTTAAAGAAAAGGGCTTGTAACCAGGAGGTCCCCGGTTCTAATCCCACCTCAGCCACTGAGTCATTGTGTGACCCTGAGCAAGTCACTTAACCTCCTTGTGCTCCGTCTTTCGGGTGAGACGTAATTGTAAGTGACTGCAGCTGATGCATAGTTCAACACCCTAGTCTCTGTAAGTCGCCTTGGATAAAGGCGTCTGCTAAATAAATATATATTATTTTTATTTATTTATTTATTTTTTTGTGACCCAGAGACTCGCCACACAGACTCTCTTGGATTCTTTTCCCTTCCAAATCATGACCCAACACATAGAATTTGAATTTTAACCTCTGACACGCACTTTTAATTATACAAAATAAATACAACAAAACAAACACCTAGCTCCTTTCGGAGCACTAACTAAACATTCACTCTAACGAAGCCGGACAGCTAAGCTGTTTACACAAACACAACTAAAAGGTTTCACACAGTACCGTTTGTATTTTACAGTCAACCGGGCCCACCACACAGCAGCAGCCCTGAAGGGACTGGCTGCTCTCTTTATATATTTATTTACTGGCTCTAATTTACAATAGCCAGGTGCAGGTGATAATTAACTAATAAAACAATTGAATTAGGGCTTTTCAGCCTGTGTCCTTCTGGGAGGTGTAGTCCTGTTTTCTCCCCAGACTACACTTTCTTACTATATATATATATATATATATATATATATATATATATATATATATATATATATATATATATAGTAAAAGAAGCTAAAAGTGTGTTTTTATGGTGTGGTGCACTTTTGCTTGGGGATAACAAACAGGCCAGAGTAGGAGGACCTCAGCTTGCGGGCAGGGACATAGCGGGTCAGCAGGTTGAAGGGCATTGTAGGTGAGCAGGAGAATTTTGAAAATAATCCTGAACCCTAAAGGTAGCCAGTGCAGTTGGGCAAGACGGGAGGTAATGTGTTCACGTTTTTTACATCTGGTAAGGATCCTGGCGGCAGCATTCTGAACTAGCTGCAATCTGTTGATGGTGCGTGCCGGAAGACCACCATAGAGAGAGTTGCATTAGTTGAGTTGAGAGGAGAATGCATGACAGAGTATCTCTGCATCCGGGAGGGAAAGGTATGGATGGACTTTGGAGAGGTTATTATCCAGAAGTATAACAAGGCTTCGCACAGTGGGGGAAGGCAGCAGCAGACAGTTTCCGAGGTTCAGGGCAGCTATATTGAGATTCTTAAGTTGAGTTTTAGATCCTACTCGAAGGAGTTCAGATTTGTTAGTGTTGAGCTGAAGAAAATTGGCAGACATCCAGGCCTCGATGTCTTGAATGCAAGCCGAGAGCCAGACCATGGCAGAGGGACATCCAGGGTCGAGTTTTAAGTAGAGCTGGGTGTCATCCGCATAGGAGTGAAACATGAGGCTATGTTGGTGGATGAGGTGACCCAAGGGAAGCATGTAGATGTTGAAGAGGAGGCCAACAGTAGGCCGGATACATCAGTAATGGAGAGAGGAGAGAAGGAGGAGAGAGCAGGAGGGGTAACCGGAGGCAAGTCAAGGTGGTCAAGTACAAAACTGGGTTTGTGGCAAGAGAGCGTAGAATAGATGTTGTCAATTTTGTTTCCGAAAGAAGGAGGCGAAATCATGACAGGTAAGAGAGGAGGATGAACGGGAGATGGATCTATCGGTGGCTGAATGTAGGATTTGGTCAATGGTCTGAAAGAGAATACTGGGTTTACGGTGTCCCATAGTTATGATTTCAGAGAAGTACTTCACCCTGACAACAGCAGCGCACGCCTGTTGCTACCGAGATGGTCGGTCCAGATCTCTCTGTGAACTGTTATTCCAGACGACCTTCATTTGCGCTCAAGCTTGTGGCAGGCAGATTTAAGCACTCAAAGTTCGAGGGTGTATTATTTATTTTTTTCTTAGGAGACGCACTTACCCAGTGTGACTTACAGTTGTACCATGGGCATGGGCGATTTTTCCTCACCATTCTTATTGTAAGCGGGGCAATAGTTTCAATGATCTGAGCAAGGGTGGCATTGTAGAGGGACACCACATTGTCAACCAAAGACGGGAGAGTACCAGTTAGAGGTGATGAAGAGACACATTCCGCGGGTTTTAGAGGATTCAGGTGCTTGAAGATTAATATTAAAACTGATTAAGAAATAGTCAGTGTGAGATATCTGAGATGGAGAGATTGGAGAGTAGGGTTGTCACGATACCAGAATTCTGAACTTCGATACGATACCAGTTCAGTTTCACGATACTCAATACCTCTTCAATACCACGGCAAAAAAAAAAATCTTAACACGCAAAATAAGAGAACATTCCTTTAATAAAGTTAAGCAATCTTGTCTCTAGGTCAAACGGTGCAGGTGCAGTAAACGGAACTTGCATATTATCACTTAAGGATTTTTTTTTGTGTATGACTATGATTGACTGGCCCTTTAATAGTTCTGCTTGTTTTTGGTAGTGAAATAAAGAGGATGAAGTAAAACTACAAAGTGGATGAATTTGAGATTTTTATTAAGTGATTCAGGTGAGTGCTCTGTACATTATTGATGGAGAAAAGTTCTCAGTTTTTACTGTTATTATATTTGTGCGTGTAACTGTGATTACAGGGGTTTCAGGTAAGTACCATATGTGGAATAAATCAGCACAAACTGGGGGTTCAGAAAATAAAAAAAATCCATTGTTTGATTTGATACCCAATAAATTTAGTAAAGAAACATAGGGCAGCAGTGTGGAGTAGTGGTTAGGGCTCTGGACTCTTGACCGGAGGGTCGTGGGTTCAATCCCAGGTGGGGGACACTGCTGCTGTACCCTTGAGCAAGGTACTTTACCTAGATTGCACCAGTAAAAAACCCAACTGTATAAATGGGTAATTGTATGTAAAAAATAATAACTTGTAACAATTGTAAGTCGCTCTGGATAAGGGCATCTGCTAATAAATAAATAATAATAAACAAAAAACTAACGAATGGCAGGATGAAAATAAAATACGCTTTTTAGAAAAAAAGAACATTTGTTGTCAAATATTTTTTTCAGTGCTCTGAGTAGAAAAAAATGTATTTTACAATCAAACTTCAAGGTCTTGGGAACATGTCTAAAATGAAAGAATTAAAATTGGAACACCAGAACAAAAGTTACAGCCATTTATAACAAAACTATAGAAAATGCAAGAAATACAAAATATATAAAAAGAAGAAAATTATCAAACAAGAGAAACACAATCTTTTTTTAAATTTTGTTTGGCAATGTATTCTTTGGTATCCTGCGCGTATGCTTCATCCAGTGCTCTCACACACAGCGTGAAGCAGTCAGGTCAGATTCTCACCGAAGTAGATGCACATATTTGGTATAATTAGAAAGCCACAGTCCGCCCCTTTCCAAGAGTGACAGCCATATGCGCCTATGATATACCGCTCTCGTGTACTACGTCTTAGAAGGCCGAGCCTGGGGGCGACCGCAATAAAGCTAGACTAACGTCAGAGAGAAATCTGTGAAGTGTGTTTGATACATTAACAGATAACTAGAGTCGTTATTTGTAACATTAATGTGAAGGCAGACAAATACTATCTATCACTCCAACGTAGAGCACAACACCCTACACATTAGCGCTAAATTAGCTAGCTTGCTTTTTTAAATTTCACATTTCCTCATCGTTTTCTTTGAGGACATGTATTTAACGTATATATGTGATGCATTTATTCAATAATCTACGCTGTCGCTAACCTGTCAATTATTTGAAAAGGTAAGAGTGCCTGTCTGCCAAATACTTCGCTAAATTTGAGGTGTTGCCTCATTTTGTTTGTACCGTCTTAAAGCACCGTTTGCATATGGGCTTGATTGGATCTTTTGCTTTGCCCTGCTCATTCGCTTCATAAACGAAATATTTCCACACAGCACTCCTGCTGTTCTCTTTTTCTAAGAGCGCGGGCCGCTGGGCACGTGTGCCTTCCATCTTAACCTTTTACTCCTGAATCCTGGCTGTCTCGTTGTCGTTGTTTCCACCTGGAGTGTATGGTGTCCCTGCGCGGACATAAAGGGAAGGTGTTTTTTTTTTAGTACGACTCCGTCTTTTACATGGACGCAAACACGCAATTTTCATTATACAAGTACTCCGATTACATGAAGGACACAAACACGCAATTTTCATTATACAAGTACTCCGATACTTTCTTTTTTTCGGTGTTACCGAATGCATAATTAATGAAGCTCAGAACCGTTTTTGAAATTTGGTATCGCGATAGTATCAAAGTATCGGTATTTTTGACAACCCTATTGGAGAGGTTAAGTCCCCTGGTGATGAGCAAATCCAGGGTGTGTCCACGGGTGTCAGTGGGGACGTTGACAGACTGAGAGAGCCCAGGAAAGTCCAGGAGCGTGAGGAAGTCAGTCACTAGAGGTGAAGAAGGCAAGTCAACATGAATGTTGAAGTCACCTAGGAGTAGGATTTTGTCAGTAGAAGTGCAGACGAGGGAGAGAAATTCCTAAAACTCAGCAATAAAAGCAGTTATTCTTTGGTGGACGGTAGATAACAGCAAGGGTGAGGGACATGGGAGGGGGAGCTTGACGGCGAGATGCTCAAATGAAGAAAAGGCTGGCAAAGAAAAAACTGAGAAAGCGAGCACAGATTTAGCAATAACAGCAGTGCCCCTGCCTTGGCCAGTGAGGCGAGGCTTGTCAAAGAGGGAATAGCCATTTGGGGTGGCTAGATGTAGTAAGTGCATATAGATTATAGAGTGCCAGGTTTCAGTTAGACAGAGAAGATCAAGATTACCATCAGTTACAAGTTCAGTAAGAAGCAGAGATTTGTTAGTCAGAGAATGACAATTGAAAAAGCAGGCAGTGTAGGGGAGAAGGAGTTAGTAGCGGTATCTGGAGCAGGTACTTACCAGTGTTTATTCTAGGAGAGGAGGAGAAAGAGTGAGCACGCTTTGTCCAAGGGATCCAGACTTTAGGTGTCAGAGTAGGAGCCATTAGGAGAGATTGGGAAAAGGTCCTCGCTCTACCTGTCCTCGCTCGGACTGTCACAGCTCAGTTTGCCCTTGGACGTGTGGCCCTTAGACTGTCACAGCTCAGACTGCCCTTGGATGTGTGGCCCTTAGACTGCCACAGCTCAGACTGCCCTTGGACATGTGGCCCTTAGACTGCCACAGCTCAGACTGCCCTTGGACATGTGGCCCTTAGACTGCCACAGCTCAGTTTGCCCTTGGACGTGTGGCCCTTAGACTGGCTGGCGCTTAGAACAGCTGGCGTTCTAAGACACTGTTTGCCAATTTATACTGTCCTGCAGGTCTAGAGCTGGTCCAGTTTACACGCTATCAAAATTGACTTCAATCTACCACAGCTCAAACAGTTTAGAAAATGTATTACTACAAACAGCAGTGGATGTCATTACAACAGCAAACTAGCATTTAGACTCACTTACCAATCTGTAACAAACTTACCTAGTATAAAATAACTAAACACCTAGGTCATAGGTGTATACTGACACAGAGGATAAAACACCAAATACTGTGGCCCCAGCAAGTAAATCAGTACAGCATAAAACAAGGATTTCACGGGAAGCAAGAGAGTAAACTTTAACAGGATCTGTTTATTATATACTACTATTAGCAAATATAGCAGTAATGAAATGCGTGTACATGGAGAAATCAGTATAGTAGGACTTAAACAGTATCAGAAAACTTTCAAGCACAAACCACTGTTTCAGTGTTAAATAAACCAATCATTGCAGCTGGTAGAAAAGATACATTTATATATCATGTGTTTTAATAGCTACATACATAATACCATTTAGAAGGACCGTTAATTGCAAACCATTACTACAGAACATTGTTGCATAGATTAAAGAGGAAAGGAAACAGAAGCAAACTAAAGATATGCCTCTAAATAATTAGACTGCTTATTCAAAAATCTACACGGCTGCACTTTACATCTATACAGAAATAGTTGCACATCAATGTTTCAGTCCTGGTCTTATCGCAAAAAGTACAAAAAAAAAGTCCAATACAGTTCCCAAAAAATAACAAAAAGAGATCCAATAAAACAACAAAAAGAAAATCACTCTTCAAACAAAAACTGAATGGCCAATCAAAAATATATATTTGTAATATCCAATATCCAGCAGAAATAAAAAAGGATTGATCTCACCCGGTCATAGTGAATCTGCTGTGTAGCTCCTCCAGTTCATATCACACTGGAAATCTCATAAGGTTGAAACTTATTCTTGGTCCATAGCAATTGAACAGTGATACAAAGTAGCAAAACAAATCAAACCGAGGAGTTGTTAGAACAGCACGTGAAACAACAGAGCTGCTTGTTGGTATAACTGCATGTTTGCAGAGCTATTCTTAGTCCCGACACATACTGAAACCGCTAGGGGAAAAAAAAGGAAATGTGTCTGATTAAACACAAAACACAGGCTAACACTTTTATAAGGTTTTGGAATCCAACTACGTTTTCGTCACCCATAGAAGGAACAGGGAGTCCCCATACCTGGCTTTCTTGTGCTTTTATACCTTACCAGTAACAAGCTCCCAAAACAAAGGAAGCTCCGCCCCCAACTACAGATAAGACAGGGCCAAATACAACCATGCATAGCCAGAAAATTACTGCATAAACCGTAATATAATAGGGTAGTAAAACATGAATTATACCAGATGCCAAAGGAGTTTTAAAAAACTAGGCAACAACAAAAAGAATATATGGAGCTGAAAAAGATGCATTGACAGTGAACTAGACTGCCTGGCCAGGCTTACTGGCGTTCATTTAAAAATGCGCAGGTGCTGCGCTTCTTGCAGCACATTGTGTGGCGGTGGCTGAGTGACGTCAGCCCAAAAAACATATTATTAATAACTCGGAAACAATAATGCAAAAACGTTTGTTTCAACGGCACAAAACCGGCACAAACGAAGCACAAACGAATGAGGAAAGTTTGGTTCAATTCCGGTATTGTAGGGGGGCTGAGTGACGTCACTGCCCGAAAAAATAATTGTTAATATCTTATAAACTATAGCGGCACAAACGTTTGTTTCAACGGCACAAATGTAGCACAAACGAATGATATATGACTCGACGTTTGTGCTGTTTGTAGGGAGGCCAACTTCACAGAGCTCATTTATTGCTCTGAGATGTTTAAGGAGTACAGAGATGTTTTAAACTCCTGTAAAGTGGATTGTTCATGCTAGGCTTACAATATGTCCAGACAACATTTTAATAATCAAGAAAATCACACAGACTTATTTAATTTGAATTTTTTAACGAATCAGAGCAGTAAAGGTGCTCCTTCAGTTTATTCAATGCTTAATAATGGATCAAGTGGTTGCAAGCCACTTTGGATCCCTGCTAATAAGCAATCTGTGCGTTTCCAGTGCCTTTACAGGTTTAACAGCATTAATACTTCAATACAGCAATACAAGTATGGTTATATGCTTAGCCATTAGGCTAGCCATGCAAAAAGCTAAAACTCCCACCACTAAATCCTAAAACATCCAATATATCACTCTCCAAAGCTAAAATATAATTCCTATACCTTATAGCAATGCATCAATATAAATGAGATATAAATTCAAACTTGTTCTTACCTTCCACTATATGGAAGTGTAGTTGTAAAATATTATTAATTATTTTTAACTGTAATACGTTCTTTCAACAATAATTATTTTATTTGTATAACAGTTGAACTTTAAATGATTTTAACATGCATTTCTAATTCAGATACTTCAGTATAGCATTCTCTTTCATAAATTGTCATTTTATTTTACTCCATTGATATACACAGAAGGCAAGAGGTTAATTTTTAATTGGGCACCTGCTTGGCAGCAAATCAACCCTGAATATTAAAATTTAGGACTGCTATACTTTGATAGAGACTAACATCCTCATGCTTTTACTTAAGATATTATATTAAGTTTTTTATTTAAAAAAATGGGTTAGGGTTAGGGTTAGAATGTTTTGAGGCTCTGAGTCTAATTAAAAAAAGATGCGTTTGCCTGATAAGGGAGGTTTGGAACTTTCAGCAGGTTGGCCTGAACTTACACAGATTCACTAATAATATTTTTCTACTGTTATACTAGAATAAACAGGAATATGGAACCCTACAATATTCTCATAGACTAATACAGAGTACATTATAATTTTTTTTTTTTAGTGTTAACAATTTGTTTAATAGTTCTGCTGACATAAAGAAAAAAGTAAATGTTTAAGGAGATCGCCATTACTGTGGATCCTCTACATGTGTTCTGTTGCTGTAAGTGATACTTTGGATTTGTTAATAGAGTGATTCAACTCGATATCTACAGTCTCTGTCTCTCATTTCTTAATAGTGATTTGAACAAACACTAATGCTATAATACAGTGCAGCCGATATACCGGAAGTAGAGTTATATTTTCTTTTTATGTAGTATTAAAAAGAATGATTTCGGTTTTACAGTTTTGTATGTATAGATGCACATACCCGTTTCTTTTGAAATGTTTATTTTATTATAGTTTTCCATTTTTTGTAGTGGTGCTGTATGCACTGATTTTGAAAATAAAGCCTTTTAGTTTAACTTTCTATTTAAATATGGCGTTCTGCTATGCAAATGGTAGATATGATGTTCATGAATAAATCTTTTGAGTTTTATCCGATAGTTTCTCTTTCATTTTCATATCGAAGCTGTTTAAAAATGTAAACATCAAATTGACGTGCGTGGCGGTTCTAGGTAGTCAGAAACTATGGCGGTTCTAGTGTTAATACTTGTGATTTTTAACCTGAGCAGTTGCACTTGTCACACAGAAAGCCATTGTAAGTGGTAACGTGTACTACTATGACTAGCTCCAGCACCGTGCTCACCTCACACCCTGAATGCATGCATGCCACTGGGTTCCCCTGGGTCCTAAATCCTGAAATATTTATATATTCCGGTATTGCACTGCGGTCACCATGATTTTAGAACTTGAAATGTTATCAAAGAAAATTCCTTTTCAAATTGTGTTTAAAATCCGGGAAAAAGTCTTTCCCGCGAGCTGGCTTGGAGAATGGTCCAGAATAAAGCAGATTCCCGGTAAATAAGAGAGAGTTGACAGGTCTGAGCTGAGGGGTTGTGTTGTCAGGACAAGACGTGTAATTTGAGTTTGACTCTGTGTGTGATGTATAATTCTATTGTGTGCTCTCGCTTGTTTAGGTCTGTAAATCGAGAACACTCGATAAATAGTGAAGTCTTGCTTAAACCGAGTGTTTGTCTGTATTGCTGCATAGAATAACCGAGGTGGTTCGAGTCCAGTTTCCGGCGCACGTTTCCCTTCTCTCGCAGGTGTGGGGATCTGTAGTGAAGGCTGTTGCTTTGTTTATTTTGATGTATTTATTTTTGGTATTTATTACGTATGGTTTGCATGATTTATTCACTTTGATTTGTCTCGTTTTAGATTCTTTGTAGCACGGCTTTTTCTAGCTTGTATTAATGTTTGTTTTTTCTGTTTTGTTTGATTGCTGCACGGTGTGTTTCTTTCTTCATTTAGGCACCTTTGCATGGGGGGTCCTGACCCCCCCTCTTTCGTTAAAAATGTCAATATATTGTTTACTTTAACAGTATGTTTCGTATCGGGTATCCCCCCCCCTTCATGACAGTCTGGTTCCGCCCCTGCTTTGGTGATAGGAGATCTGTGCCTGACGTGTCCCTAACACACTCCTTTCATTTTTGTCTATGGTTCTGAAGCGAGCCTCATAAATTGTTTTTTTTTAAATTTGTAACTCATAATCCACCATATATGTGTTTTATTTTTAAAGAAAACAAAAAAATTAACTGTTTATGCTAAATGCATTATTTTGTTACTTGTAAAAAAAATTGCACTTTTGTAATTCATGGCTCACTACTTTTCATTTAATTGAAACGTGTTTGCAGTTGTCGAAATGTTGTTAAGTACTTCTTGTTAAAAGACCAAATTGAGCTCCTTCTGCTCTATATTTAACCTGGGGGTGGCGCAGTCGAGCAGGTTTTGTAATACTTTATGTTAATTGGGTTTTCTGGGTTTGAGTGTTAATGTTCCTATACCTGTACCATGTTACACATAACATCAATGCATACACATAATAAATATGATCATTGTATAATTTCTTTGCAGCTAAGATGCCACAGATTCAATGACAAGATGAAAATCTTTGATACAGCAGGATTTGAATTGGAGAAAACAGTAAATGCCACGATAATATTAAAGAAGATCATAGATGGTGAAGTGGCTGAAGGCACAAAGGTATGTAAGTAATGTTAATGCAATGATGTGTAAAAGACTTGTAGAAAGCATTTTGAAAGCGCATTGGCTCCTTTGAGCTCAGCAGCTGTAACATCATTGAATACTATGTTTACACAGCGTGATGCAATGCAAGTGAATACAGTTCTCTCTTCCATCATTTACAGTGGCATACAAAAAAACAAACACACCATGCATTTACAACTAATGCTTTCAGCTCCTTTATTATTATTACTATTCTTTATTTCTTAGCAGACACCCTTATCCAGGGCAATTTACAATTGTTACAAGATATCACATTATTTTTACATACAATTACATTATTTTTTACATGTTATTTTTACATACAATTACCCATTTATACAGTTGGGTTTTTACTGGCGCAATCTAGGTAAAGTACCTTGCTTAAGGGTACAGCAGCAGTGTCCCCCACCTGGGATTGAACCCATGACCCTCCAGTCAAGAGTCCAGAGCCTTAACCACTACTCCACACTGCTGCCCATATATTGTGACTTTCAGCTCCTTTTAAAATTCAGATTCATGCCAGAAGTAGATACAACTTTCAAACAGCCTTAACTTTAATTTTTTAATGGCAAATGTAGCATGGTGGACTTGATTTTTTTACACATATCATTGTATCACGCTTTTTTTTGGGGGGGGGGGGGTAATTCTCCCCATTATTACACAGCTTATTTCAATTGTGCTAAAACTGTGTGTTAAAACCACAGCAATTAACCATACTTAATAAGTCAGTTCATTTATTCCCAGAAGGGCATTTTAATAGGGCAGCAGTGTGGAGTAGTGGTTAGGGCTCTGGACTCTTGACCGGAGGTTCGTGGGTTCAATCCCAGGTGGGGGACACTGTTGCTGTACCCTTGAGCAAGGTACCTTACCTAGATTGCTCCAGTAAAAACCCAACTGTGTAAATGGGTAATTGTATGTAAAAATAATGTGATATCTTGTAACAATTGTAAGTCGCCCTGGACAAGGGCGTCTGCTAAGAAATAAATAATAATAATAATAGACCTCAGTCTCTGAATAGCTAATCTGCTTCTCAATGCATATAGATGACTAACTGGAGGCATTAAAAAGAAAATTGTAATAATCTCTTTTAAAATGGACTTTTCTTGGTAATATTTTAAGTATCTTTTGAGAAATGGTAACTGTTTTCTAAAACTTATTTTTGTTTTTATTTTTTAGTTTGACGATATTCTGAAAACAAAAATGGAAGGAGACAAAATCCACTGTGTTGTGTTGGTTATATCAATTCATACCGCTGAAAATATGGACTCAGCCTTGATTCGGTGTTATGAAGAATTCATTGGAATGCTCACAGAGACTGGTAATATATCATTAGCATTGTGTGTGCTAATTTCTGTGTGTGTATATATATATTTATATACTTTATGTGATCGATTATACGATATTGTTTTTTTTTATTTTGTTTCTCTTCTCTTGCTTTCTCTCTCTCATATATATATTATATATCCCTGCAGCCGCCACCAGGTAAACATCTTCACCTGTTGTGAATAGAATAGATACCGTGTGCTAGCTTCAGACTGTTATCATGCGCAATTTGTATGCCAATTAGAATTTGTACATGCCACTTAGCAAATTCATCCCTAAGTGTGTCTCTTGTTTATTTACATTGTAGTTGCCTAATAAACGTCTGTGTACTTACACAATTACAGTGTCCATAACTACAATGTACTTGATGCAAGTGCACAATTGTATCAGAAAAGGGTTCAGGTTAGGTGTGTTAGGGTAAGGTATAGAGTTATGATTAGGGTTGATGATAGGATGAGATAGGGTTAGGATTATATTATGCATACATGTAAGTACACATGTATTGCTACTAAGTATCTACTACATAAATACACAGTAATTAGAGACAATTCATGTAAAGTGTTATCACAGTTAGACAGCCTGTGAAGAGGATCTTAAAACTCGCTTTAAACACACCCAGACCAAAGTACTGTTAAACCCTTAAACCACACCTTAAAAGAACACCACAGTTTCTCATTCCCCCCAAAATGTAAAATTGTTTTAATATGTCTTCTGCAGTGGTCGTTACCTGAAGATAACTTACCTTGTGTTTGGTTAAGTGCTCCTTCCTTCAGCTCACTGTGGTAGATTATCTAGCTGGTAATGACTGCTGCGTTGAACATTACTGCTTAAAAATAGGTTTGGTGGAGAGTCCCCGAGTGGCTCATCTGGCAAAAGCAGTACCGCGTGGCGTGCAGGATGAGTCCTACAGAGCAGGTTCAAATCCTGCCTGTGCGCAGTTAGCCGGTCTGCGCTGGGGACTCCAAGGGGGCGCTGCATTGGCTCTGACGCTCCCAGCGGGTTAGGGAGGGAAAAGCCAGCAGGGACTGTCTCTCCTCATCAAGCCATGGAGAACTCTACAGGCCAGACAGCTGGTAAGCCTGGGCAGAGATCTGCAGGGCTTGCCTTTGTCCTCCAGAGGTCGGTTCCTCACTCAGTTTCTTGGGTGTAAAAAGGAAGTTGGCTTGGTTGTGGGATAGGAGGATACCCACCGAACCTTCAGATCTGCTGTGCTGTGTGGAGATCGCTGTTCAGTGAGGAGAAACGATAATAGTTGAAGATTCAAAATTGGGGGTAAAATAATTGGGCAGTCTAAATTAAAAAAAAAAAAAAAAAAAAATCGGTTTGTTTTCAGTGATCCTGATTAACATTTTTCTTGGGTAACCCCCCCTACAGGGGTAAAGGAACATTAGGTTATTGATGATTAGTTAATCAAGTCTGTTAAATGAGATGATTGACCTGAAACATGATCTTATTTTCTATCCATCATCACACTAGATGCTATATAACACAACACTTCTAATGTATCACTTTTCAGGAGTACCATGCCAGCTGCTTGTTACACTCGATAAACTTTTCGAGAAGACTGAGGATTTGAAAAGTCTGTACAGGAGAAGAGATATAAAACAAAAGGTGAGTCAAATCAATATCAACATGGATTGTAACATACGCTAATAAAATCCAGGGCTCTTCAAGAAGATTTAGTTTCCCAGAGTCCAAGTAGCACTAGACCTGAACTGATAAATGGGTGATTATTATTTTCAGGTAAACACTAGATACAGGAAAGAAGAACTGTATGAAGTTAAAATTATTTCTTATAAACATCAACTGATTTTGGTGAAATGCAGTAAAATCCAAACATCCAGAAAACAGCCATCCTTTTTGGATGGGTCAAGGGTCAACCCAAATGTTCTAGTGTTTATTTTTAATACAACAGCGATTGTTTGTGTGGCAGTAAAACAAAGAAATATAGAGAAAGAAAAGCTGTAAAATAAAACTGAAAATCGCTGTGCAGTATTTCTGGAGGACATCAAGTTCAACATGTTTCACACGACACATGCAGCAGGCATTGAAATGTGCTGTTCTTTATAAACTAATACTTTATTCATTCTCTTTCAGATTGAAATGTTAGCAAATGAGATGAGAATTGCAATGTGCAACGTCCTTGTGGCTTCAAACTACTTCGAGGATGTGGAAATTAACCAAATAAAAGGAACTCTGCTGTTGGAGGCATTTGCTCAAATGCTGACGGCAGCAAAACCCTTTCAAGAGAGAATGTAGAGTATCACCTGTCACACCTGAAGCACGCTGAGTCCATTATTCAATTGGTTAATTGTTTGCCAATCGGAGAATAGTCACTTGGTATTTAGGGAAGTTGATTAATTTGTTTGGAGAGAGACTGGGAGCAGCAGGAGGCTGTGGTCCCAGATACAAGAAGTATCACCCAGTCAGCGCTATCACAGAGTTGCTTTTTGTATTTCTGAAAATTCAAATCATACTCTTTGTACACTTTGTTAAATCCATTTCTAAGCTGTCAGCTTTGCATAAACAGAAAAAAATGTCAATAAGCAGCTTTGAATTATTCAGCATTTAATCTACTGTTTAATCTATCATTTTATGAAAACATGATTAAAAATACTCTACTTGAGTACTGTCGTTTAAATCTAGTTCTAACGTCAATTAATGATCTTTGAATTAATCAGCAGTAACCTTTGCATTATATATTGGAAGTTCCTTTAACTGGTTCTTTATTAATAAGAGCTGAAACTTACAGCTTACAGATACTCTGCAATAATGTAAAAGACTGGGGAAAATGAAGAATGTAAATCACAGGTGAACATGAGTCTTAGGGTTAGGGTTAGGGTTTGAAATAAATAAAATATGCCTTTGTTTCCTATTTACGCAGCACTTTCACTCATGTTTGCTGTTGCTATTGTATTGGCCAGTCTGTCTAATAAGGGGGCTCATTCAAACACCTTTCAAATGTATTAACTTCAGGATGTCCACATTACTAACCACTGTATTTGAAAATCCCATCGCATACATTTCCCATGTACTGTAATATAGTTTCCCCATATAGTTTCATTGTTTTTAATAATATTAATAATTCCTCAGTACAAAACACATACAAATGACACTCTTAACATATAGAAATACTTGTATTATTATTTTACTTTCTTGGTTTACTGTAACAAATATATTCAGTCTTTGTTTTCCTTATAAAACTAATAAACATTAAAGGCCTGTATGATTGTGGAGCTGGAGTTTTCTATACTGCTGTACCTGTCCAAGATTCAGGCCACCAAACTCGTGTATCAAAATGTTATACAAACTGCAGACTTGATTCTACTGCAGCAGGAACAGGCAACTGTGTCACTTCCAATCTATTCTATTGCAGGACTCTGTTCTAACCAGACCTTTCATTATTGAATTGACCTTCCAATCCATTCTATTGCAGGACTCTGTTCTAACCAGACCTTTCATTATGTTATATCTTAAACTCGTGGTGCCTCTCATGGGTCTGTTTTTTCAGAGGTACGCACTGATGTCCACATTTAGCAGATTTTAACATGTTGGTTGACAACAAGACATAAATGATAACATGCTCCTGTTTACAGTTTTTAAAAGAATATTCTGAAATGAAAATGATTTTGTAAAGACGTTCATGTGTTTTATAAGTTTCTTACTACCAAAAATTACTTAATTGAAATGTCACTTGTGCTGAGTTAGAAAATAAACATACTGCTCAAGATTTATATAGCGCCATTTTAAAATTAAAACACGGAATTATTATCCCTCATATAATGATATGACATTGCACTTCAAACATTGTGTGCATGTGTTATTTGTGTATAATATTTATATTTGTATATTATCTATTATATGTGTTGTATTATAGCATATTCTACGTATCACCAGATTTATATAGCGCCTTTTTAAAATTCAAACAGAATTATCCCACATATTGTTTATTAAAATTGTACGATATTGCATTTAATACAAGTACTTGCCAATTTCAAGCATGACAGAGTTGTAATTGATAGGAAAACATTTTAACTCTGGCAATTGTGTTCCACAAAGTGAAAACTATCAGCCACGGTCACTATGTTGCCTGGGTGCGAAAAGATGAGCAATGGTTTCAGTGTAATGCTATGCAATGCACACAACGCATCAGACTGCCTAAAAACCTGCAGGATTCTTACATGATCTTTCTAGAGTGAGTGGACAGAGCCATACAACATGAAGGATAACTGCCCTCAGCACTACTGTTCAAAATTGTCCCCACCTCTCCAGTCTCAGGTACAGTCGTTGCTGTCCCCTCCTCTCCAACCTCAGGTACAGTCGTTTCTGTCCCCTCCTCTCCAACCTCAGAGGTAGGGATTAACATTTTTCACATTTGATTTGGCTTCAGTAACTCTGGCTTTAAAAAAAAAACAAAAAAACTTTACATACTTGGTGTGTGTCTCTTTCTTGTGTGCTATTTAGTGTCTCAAGTTGTGTTTTCACCACTGCACTATGTGGTTGTTTGATTTTCCAGGATGCCTTCTGCAAAACAATGGAAATTCAATGCCAAAAACTTTGTTAAAGTAATGTTAAGATTTGGTTGCAAAAGGTTTGGAAATTGCAAGTTAAGGTAGCCACGCATCCTCTGCACCCTTATGTGTATGTTTCCTGTCACAGATGACATCATCAATGACATCGGCAATGACATCACTAAGTACATGACAAATTCTCCCCGAAGACTGGCCGTACGGACATAACACTGGGAAATCATAGTCCTTGTGATTGGTAACATGTTCAGTAATTGCATTAGCATTCCCACAATGTTTGCTGTCAAGCTAATTATTTACCAGTGTTCTAAGTAAAACCAATAAACTCAGAATACAGTCATGCTATAGAATGAATTAGGGACCTTCCATGTATTACTGGAACTAATGTTAACAAATCATATTTCTCCAAACCTATCAGCAATATTCATACAAACAATATTTTTCTGTGTCTGGAATCTGCAACATTGGCTTTCTTGTATTAACTGCACTGTTTCACATGGCAAAAGGAGTCACTGAATTTTCTGCAGTGTGTGTATGCTTGCACTGTGATTAACCATTCTTCTTCCAAACTTTACAGTTGAATGTTTTCCAACATACTGTTATGGTGGAAGCCAATTATGACATTAAAATGTTTAGGTACAATTGCAGATTTCTGCAGTTCAACAGGCATTCTGTTTGTTAAAGCACACATTGACAGCAAACGTGGGAATATAATGCAGTTACCAATTACAAGGACTATGATTTCCCAGTGCTATGTCCGTATGGCCAGTCTTCGGGGAGAATTTGTCATGTGCTTAGTGATGTAATTGCCAATGTCATTGATGATGTCATATGGAAACATACACATAAGGGTGCATAGTTAAGGTTGTGAGTCTACCTTAACTTGCAATTTCCAAATCTTAACGTTACTTTGCATCACCACTGCATCCAGCATAGAAAACAGACTGCATGCGTCCAGAAAGGTAAGATGACATCCAGAGCAGAGCAGTTTCAGTTCTGTGATGCGGGTAACCGGAAGCAAGTCAAGGTGGTCAAGTACAAAACTGGGTTTGTGGCAAGAGAGCGTAGAATAGATGTTGTCAATTTTGTTCCGAAACAAAGAGGAGAAATCATGACAGGTAAGAGAGGAGGATGAACGGGAGATGGATCTGTCGGTGGCTGGATGTAGGATTTGGTCAATGGTCTTAAAGAGAATATTGGGTTTACCGTGTCCCATAGTTATGAATTCAGAGAAGTAATTCACCGCGCACGCCTGTAGCTACCGAGATGTTTTCTCTCTCTCTCTCTCTCTGGAACTATTTGATCAAAAGTCCATGCAGAGTGTTAGAGTCTTCTTTGATGAAGCAGTGTGCTTGTCTCCTTCCATAAACCAACCCAGATTGTTACAACCCGGGCCCGATATACACAAGGGAACGCCCCCCCAATCAGAAGCGCTCTGATCATTTGCCGATTCGAGGATGTTCCAGCGTGTTGATGGGTTGCCGCCCCCAACAAAGATGGCGACAGTTGTATCTGGAATTCTGCCCCAATGGCAAAAGCCTCCCATCAATCAAACCGGGATTTCCACCCCCTGACGTCAGTCCCGTGTCACGCGATCCTTGTTGGGACCTCATGGTAGATTCACAGCCCTCTGGTGGCTGGGAGCTTGAATTGCAGTACAAGATTGCTTTACCCTGTCACAATGTATTTAAAAAGAGGGCAGTTTAACTGTCATTATTATTATTATTATTATTATTATTATTATTATTATTATTATTATTATTATTATTATTCCATTCAAAGAGTATTTTACTGGGTAAAAAAAAAATCTAATTCACAAAATGATGAACGGTATTAGAAACAATCGTGCTGTATATATATATATACACTGAGTGTACAAAACATTAGGAACACCTGCTCTTTCCATGAAATAGGCTGACGAGGTGAATCCAGGCGAAAGCTATGATCCCTTATTGATGTAACCTGTTAAATCCACTTCAATCAGTGTAGATGAAAGGGAGACAGGTTAAAGAAGGATTTTTAAGCTTTGACACAATTGAGACATGGATTGTGTATGTGTGCCATTCAGAGGGTAAATGGGCAAGACAAAAGATTTAAGTGCCTTTGAACAGGGTATGGTAGTAGGTGCCAGGCCTCCCGGTTTGAGTGTGTCAAGAACTTCAGCACTGCTGAGATTTTCATGCTCAACAGTCTCCCGTGTGTATCAAGGATGGTCCACCACCCAAAAGACATCCAGCCAATGGCAGGCCAGTGGTCGAAAACAGCTCACTGATGAAAGAGACCAAAGGAGGCTGACACGAATTGTGCAGAGCAACAGACGGGCTACAGTTAGTCAACTGACAGTCCAGTACAACATTGGTGCCGAAAGACCCATAAAAGAATGCACAACTCATCGTACCTTGACACGAATGGGGTATGGCAGCCGACGACCTAACAGAGTTCCACTTCTTTCAGCAAAACACAAGAAACTGCGGTTGCAGTGGGCTAAGGAACGAAAACACTGGACACTGGAGGATTGGAAAAACATTGCCTGGTCTGATGAATCCTTGTTCCTGCTGTTTCACACTGATGGGAGGACTAGGGTATGGAGAAAACCACATGAGTACATGCATCCATCATGCCGCGTGTCAACATTGCAGGCTGGTGGTGGTGGTGTGATGGTGTGGGGTGTGTTTTCATGGCACACATTGGGCCCCTTGATAAAAGTGGAGCAACGTTTGAATGCCACAGGATATCTGAACATCATTGTCAATCAGGTGCATCCTTTCATGGCAGCAGTGTATCCATCTGCTAATGGATTTTTTCAGCAGGATAATGCCCCATGCCACAAGGCTAGGATTGTCCAGGATTGGTTCCACGAACATGACAGTGAATTCAGCTTACTGCAGTGGCCTGCCCAGTCACCAGATCTCAATCCAATTGAGCATCTGTGGGATGAGATGGAACGAGCTATTCGGAGTAGAGATCCATGACCAGGCAACTTGACACAACTGTGGGAAGCATTGGAGTCAACATGGGCCAGCATCCCTGTGGAATGCTTTCGACACCTTGTAGAGTCCATGCCCCGACGAATTGAGGCTGTTCTGAGGGCAAAAGGGGTGCAACTCAATATTAGGAAGGTGTTCCTAATGTGTTGTACACTCAGTGTATATATATATATATATATATATATATATATATATATATATATATATATATATATATATAAATATAAATATTACACCAAAATTGCTATATTAAGAAGAGTAAACGGCAGATCTGAGTAGCCCAAAACGTTTGACATATTAACGAAACAATAGCTCATGAATTCTGCTGCAGTGAATTGTATTAACGGATTAGATTAACATTAGCTTAGCAACAACTGATTTGGTTTTAACATAAATCCGTGATTATAGACATCTAACCAAAGCCATCAGCATTTTTTAAATCAACAAAAATGTGTTTATAAACTAACAAAGGCTTGCGAACACGAAACATTATTTTACAATGTATTGTTGTCTGTTAAGTCTACTATTGCACACATACCTTTCTGACTTGCTGAACAAAGATTTAACTGATAACTGTGTAAAAGTGCGCTGCGACATGTTTGCTATCACTTTCTCACACGACGCGCAAGAACCTTCTCTCCTGTGTGTCTGTGGAGGAGGGTGGGCGGGTCATATGAGCAGTCCAGACCCAATGAGAAACTATCAGCCTCTATGGTTGCTAAGGAATAAAAAAAATGAAAAAATGAAAAAAAAACTCTACTGGCGCCAGAATTTAATGCTGCTGGCGCTATATGAGGTGCCCCAAATTTGCAGCCCTGCGCATTTTGTGCACACGCAGCAAACACATTCAATCTCATGGCAGTCCGGTTGAGCTCGGGGGCCCCCTAAAGGGTGGGGGTCCTAGGTGGCCACCTCGTTCGCTTTGCCTTAAGTCCAGCCATGCTTACCAGTGTTCATTCTAGCAGAGGAGAAAGAGTGAGCACGTAGGACCAACTTGAGTCGTTGTAATCAACTGAATTGAATCTCAGATGCCCAGCACAGTACAGTAGAGTTAATGCTATATCTTGCAGTACTGCCTGTCTCCAGCAGGGGGGAGACAAAGATACAGGGGGCTATGTAGACTGTGCTGCAGTTAGTCAATACTGCAAGCTACATCATTAACTGTACTGTAGATCTGAGATCTATTAACTACAGCACAGTCTAAATAGCTCACTGTTGACACTAAGAGGGCAATGGTTGTACAGTGCAGCTGCAATGGGGAGAGGCTGGTAGAATGGGACCACAGTGTACTAACTGGACTCTAAATGCAGAGACACCGATCAAAACAATCCTCTCACCTCCTATTGTCTTAATTAACATCATCACTGGCTCCTCTCTTTAAAATCCACTATCTTACCTCTTATTAGCTGTATTAAATTAATCACTGGTCCCTCTCTTCTTTTAAATCTCTTACCTGCTATGGACATGTGCGCTTTTATTAGTTTGCGTCTTTCTCCCTCCATTTTCACATTCCCTCTCTCCACTGACAAGCTGGGCTGCACAGGCAGTGACCCTTCTTCCTCCTTTTTAATGTCCTCCTTCTTTATTTTCTTCGTTCCCTTCTTTGCAGGTCTGTTGGTCCCCGTGTCTAGTGAACAAAGCAGGTGGGTTACTCGATCTAGACTGACTTGCATGTTAGGGATCTCAGCTCTCCAGTACAGTTCAGTTAATGCTGTTGCGCCCGTACCAGCTTTTTCCACAAGAGGGAGACAAAGATACAGCTCTTTCGACTGTGCTGTAGTTAATGGATCTCAGATCCACTGTGCAGACTCAGTTAATGCTGTAGCTTGCCGTACCAGCTTTCTCCAGAAGAGGCTGATTTCTAACCTAATAGAACTTCTGATGCTGCATATAGATTGTGTGGCAGAGAAGGGGGAGGAGACAAATTGTAGTGCGAGAGCGGTTGTAGGACTACAATACCCAGAATGCCCAGGGACTGCAAGGGAACTAGGAAGCAGCTGAGGCCAATGCGCTTCTTTCGTGTGACGTCGCATCCGCTGCTAGGCGTTTATAAACAAGCAGGCGAATCAATGGCAAAAGACATTAGTGCGTTTTAAAACCTCAGTAAATTAAATTGTAAGACGTCATTTTTTAATGTAAATCAAACGAGAGTAAACAGCATGGTCTAGTGCTGTGCTGCAGACTGCAACCACCATTCAGAAACTTCCTGAGAAAGAGAAAACTGCAGTTTCGTTACGTCGATTTTATGTCTTGCTTTGCGCTCTTCGACTCTCGATCTTCGGGGCAATGTTGGAACACTCTGTTCCAACATTGACGGCCAATCGGAGCGGAGGAACCCGTGCCTGCCGACTCTGGCGGCCAATCGGAGCGCCCCGTTCCAACATTCGGCCAATCGGAGCGCCCCGTTCCAACATTCGGCCAATAGAAACGGGCTGTTCCAACATTGGGCCAATCGAAACGGGCTGTTCCAACATTGGGCCAATAGGAACGGGCTGTTCCAACATTTCCCGGCCAATCGCATCGCGCGGAGCCTGTTCCAACTTTGGAAGGGCGGCGGTTCAAAAAGAAATAAAATAAACTCATTCTCAGCTGCCTGCAGACGGAGAGAGAGGTCGGTTTGGAGTCTTTTATTCGTATTTAAATGCTGGTTTTCTATTATTTTTTGTATGTCGACCGTATAATCTTTTAATTTAGTCGTGTGTGTTTTTTCGCCGAATGACAACGTTATATTGCCAAGATTTACTATGATTTCAACTTTGTTTTCGCTGGTCTGTAGACTTTTGTGCGTTTGTTTTGGGGGTTTTATTCATATTTTTCCATGACAGCTTGTATTATTATTAGTATTGTTAACATTTTAAAAAGTAAAAAACAACAACAAAACACGAGTATTCGGCTTTGTGTTTAGCTAAGCGCTATTAGCATTTCGTCGAGATCAAGCGTTTGTATTAATAATAATAATAATAATAATAATAATAATAATATTCGGCGTTGTGAGATCAAGCGTTTATCATTCGTTAATTTATTGCGTTTGTTGTACTAGTATTACCGTGTGTATTGGGCTGTGCATATTTAGCTATGCTGCTATTTCGTGGAGATCAAGTGTTTAGTATTTGTAAGTTTTTGCTTTTCATCAATTGCAACGTTTTATAATATTAACCACTTATTTATTCTTTCTTTCACAGAGTGATCATTAACTATTTGAAAGGTAAAGTGCTATCTCTTTATATCTCCATGTAAAATTAATTCTACTGCATGTGTATTATTATTATTATTATTATTATTATTATTAATAATAATGCTGCATACACTCAGTGTTATGAGTGTGTGTATTTGGCTCAGTGTGTTTAGTTATGCATACTATTATCATGTCTATTAAAATGTTCATCATTCATTAATGTATAGCTTTTGTTGTGCTAGTATTACAGTGTGTATTAGGCTATGTGTATTGCTGCGTTTAGCTATCCAGATATCCCAAGTGAACTATTGTCATTCCCTGCCACGCAGTGTCCAATGTACTTTTATTGCCTGAATTGTCTTTCCTTCACAGAGTAAATTTAAATCTAACAGTCAAAGGTAAAGATAAGTGCCTCGTCTCTAAACCTATCTCAGTGTAAAAGGAATTGTAGCTAATGTGTGTGTGTGTGTGTGTGTGTGTGTGTGTGTGTGTGTGTGTGTGTGTGTCTGTTTACAGCCGTCATTATTATTAATGCTGCATACACTCCAAGTTGTTTTTTATTACCACACATTGACATTCCTAAAAGCTGAAATGCTACTTCATTCATCACCCCCTTTATGCATTTTCCAAACTGTACTTGCCTGTTGAATAAATTGTAATTTAAAAAGAATGAATGCATATGTCAGAAAATATCTAGGAGAGGAGCTTTGTTCGTCAGAGTAATAAGTAGTAACATGTAAGTTGTATTCCAGTTATGAACAATGGAAGGAAACCCTGCCTTCAGAAGGGTGCCAGGGTCCCGGACCTGCTCCTCCAGCCTTCGCCCGAAGCTGCCGCTGTCTCCGCCGCCATTAAGGCTGTCGCTGTGTCCAGCGCCTGGCCAGCAGTGTGGTGAGCCTGCGTGGGTTGGCCTGTCTGACGGAGCAGCAGGTAGATGAGTTCATTGAGCAACGGAGACAAGCAGCGCCGCCTTCCCTGGCCGTCACCAGGACAGGCTGATTCAGGGGCGATCCAAGACCACCAAGACCGCCTCCTCTGACACCCCGGGCATGGACAGCCTGAAACGGTGAGCTAGTTCATGTGTAATGTTATTGCAACAGAAAAAAAAAAAAAAAACTCAACATCCACACACAACCCTAAAATATAAACATGTACCCATTACTACTAAAACTTTTTACTCCTGTTGCTTGGTTGCAGGTGCCTGCTCGGACAGGGTTCGGGACCTGCCCAGTGGCCACAGACGAGCAGACTCGTCGAGGCCATCTGCATCCAGCTCTGCTGCCTCCACCCATCCCCCACCAGCCTGAGGCTCGTGGAGAAGATCACCCTCCAGCTGTTTGAGCTGAATCAGCACACCCTGTCTCAATGGTAAGTTTCGTCTCTTGACTGGACACTGATGACATTACACCTCGAAAAGCATAGTGTTGAGATGTCCATTAAGAATGACAACATCTCCATCGCTATACAGTTTGAGGTTAAAGGCTGAAAGAAAACGCACATAATCTACACAACTACCACAAACAAGTGACTGTTTTGTTGAAACATAAAACTGACAATGTCATGCATCTGCTGTGTTTCAGGCACAACAAACGCCAGAAGGGGCAGGAGCAGGCTGTCCTTCAGCAGGGGTGGCACCCCTAGCGCCAGCGCAGTGGACCCAGAGCCTCAACCGCAGTCGCACCCGCTGCTACAGGAGGGCATGACATACGGACACCAGCCGCATGTCTTTCCATGCCCCCAAACACCGCGGGACAGGCAAAGCAGCGGAAACGCCCTGGGGCCACGGCACAGACCGGTCCTGGACCACTCGGCCACATCCCACGTAGTCTCCTTCCACCTCTTCAGCTGCTCCCAGTTTTACAATATCCAATTTATTATTTTAAGGCTTTCTCTCACAACTGCAACTTGCCAATATTGACTCAGGAGAGACGAAGGCAAGCACTCCCGACCTCGAAACCATTTTTTAAAAATATTTTTTATGGTGGTGCATTGTTGCTTTTTTCCGTTTTGTGTTCTCATGTACCCCAGCAAACCTGTATAGCATTTCGTTCAGCACAAGTTGGACTTTCCTCTGGTCAAAGCCCCCATGTGTAAAGCTGATCCCCATATTGAACCACAAGTGTAATGTAAACACTAAAATGTATATGTCATAATCTGTTTTGTTTGCTATGTTGAAAGCTGTATTGTTGAATTTGTCTTTCAATGTCATTAAATATTTCTAGTATGTTATTCATGTATTGCACTACCTGGTCCACTGTTTAAAAAGTATCAGTATCTCTGGACATCACTTTTCTCATAAACACGTTGGGTTTACCACTATGTCCTTGGATGTTAGGCTGGTGTAATCAAGACAGCCAGACAGGTGGGGGTGAAACACTGAACACTGAAAAAAAGATCATCTTGTTGGTTGCATGAGATATGCCTTTAATTTCTATTCATTCAATGCAACAAAATAATTTCCTGTAATAAATATATATGTATGTAATCATTTCTGTTCATTCAATGTCACAGAATAATGTATTGTAATAAATATATATGTATGTAATAATGTGTATACATTCAATGCCACAGAATAATTTCCTGTAATACATATATATGTAATTGTTTGGTGTGGATTTAAACACTGAAATGCCTATATTCTAATCAGTTTTGTTCCAGATGTACCTGTTTTGTTTACTATGTTGAAAACTCTATTGTCTTTCAATGCAATTAAATATTTCTAGTTTACAAGTATGGTATTCATATTTCATACTACCTGCTCCACTGTTTAAAAATATCAGTGTCTCTGGACATCACTCATAAACACAGTTTCTCATAAACACCTGCACTGAACACTGAAATAAAAGTTGTATACCTATTGGTTGCACGAGATATGCCTCTAATTTCCATTCATGCAATGTAACAGAACAATGTCCTGTAGTAAATTGTATGTCATTGCCTGGTGTGGATTTAATGCATTTTTCATCTGGTTTTATCTTTTTTTTTGTGTGCAAAAGTTAAGATTTATCAATAAAATGCATTCTTACTTTTAAGTACATTGTATTGCTTCATTTCATTTTAAAATGCCTGTAATAGAAAAGGAATTAGCAATACATAATTGATTTAAAAAAAAATCTTCTCCAGGGGTTTTCCTTACTGTTGACATCATTAATATATCATTATTGTTATTATTATAGTATTAGTAGTAGAATTATGCATACATTATGCTATCAATGTTATATTCTATAGCATCTTTCACAAAGACATAAACACTACATACTAGAATAAAAAAAAAAACGAATAAACTAGAATACTAGAATAAAACTAGAATAAAAACAAAACATTACACAATCTGTATTGTAAAGACATGACCCGTTTTCAAAATAAATGCATTTAAAAACAATACAGGGGCTGTAGGAAAGTGAAGGTTTGCATGTGATCTGGACGTTTATTTATTTGGAAAGGCGATACTTTTATATTATTGTATTAAGAGCATTTGCGCACCGGGTCACGCGACTCGAAGATTGGGCCGGGTCTTAAATGGCAAGACATGCCGAATAATAGAGGCTACTATTAAAAAATAAACAGCACAATGTGTGTAAAGACATGCCATTTTATCATGTTCGTTGTTATTATTATATTACTGTATACTACAGAGAACAACGAAGCACAATTGTTAAAATGCACAGCAGAATAATACATCGGTGTCAGCTGGTCCACGTATTATTATTATTATTATTATTATTATTATTATTATTATTATTATTATTATTATTATTATTATTATTATTTCTTTCTTAGCAGAAGCCCTTATCCAGAGTGACTTACAGTCGTAAACAAAAATACATTTCAAGAATCACAGTGCAAGTAATAATACAATTAAGAGCAAGATAAATACAATGACTTTGGTTCTAGCAAGTACAACAAAATACGATTCAATAACAGAACAGATAACAGTGTCAGTGATAGTTACATCAGGATATAATTAAATACAAAATACTACAGATTAAATAACACTTGATAGATTACAGTAAAATAGGGGGCAGATAAGAGGAAGTAAAGCGCATTTAAGGAAGAGTGATAAGTGTCCAGTGGGAAAAAAAGAGGAGTTCTACAGGTGCTGTCTGAAGAGGTGAGTCTTGAGGAGGCGCCGGAAGGTGGTCAGGGACTGGGCAGTCCTGACATCTGTAGGAAGGTCATTCCATCACTGCGGGGCGAGGGTGGAGAAGGAGCGGGCTCTGGAGGTAGGGGAGCTTAGAGAAGGTAGAGCCAGTCTTCTAGTGCAGGACGAGCGGAGAGATCGAGTGGGGGTGTAGGGAGAGATGAGGGTCTGAAGGTAGCTGGGTGCAGTCTGGTGAAGGCATCTGTAGGCTAGTACAAGAGTCTTGAACTGGATGCAAGCGGTGATCGGGAGCCAGTGGAGTGAGCGGAGCAGTGGAGTTGCGTGGGAGAAGCGAGGCAGAGAGAACACCAGGCGAGCAGCGGAGTTCTAGATGAGCTGGAGCGGACGGGTGGAGGACACAGGGAAGCAAGCCAGGAGGGAGTTGCAGTAGTCTAGGCGGGAGAGTACCAGGGCCTGGACTAGGACCTGGGTGGCGTGGTTGTTGAGGAAGGGTCGGATTCTTCGTATATTGCTCAGGAAGAATCGGCAAGTGTGTGCCAGGGTGGAGATGTGCTGGGAATAAGAGAGGCAGGGGTCCAGGGTGACTCCGAGGTTCTTAGCTGAGGAGGAGGGAGAGAGTGTGGTAGATTCCAGAGGAACGGAGATAGAGAGATCAGAGGAGGAGGGAAAGAACAGGAGGTCAGATTTAGAGAGGTTGAGTTTGAGGTGATGCGAGTGCATCCAGGAGGAGATAGCAGACGGACAGGTAGAGATACGGGAGGGGATGGTGGAGTCAGAGGTGGGGAAGGAGAGGTAGGAGGAGAACCAGGCCAGAGCAGTGCCAGAGATTCCCAGGTCAGCGAGAGAGGATAGTAGAATAGAGTGATCGATAGTGTCAAAGGCAGCAGAGAGGTCGAGGAGAATTAGGACAGAGGAGAGAGAGGCAGCTTGGGCAGAGTTTAGTGAGTTGGTGACAGACAGGAGGGCGGTTTCGGTGGAGTGAGCAGAGTGGAAGCCAGATTGGAGAGGGTCGAGCAGAGAGTGGTTGGACAGGAAAGCTCGAGGGTTTTGGAGAGGAAGGGTAGGAGGGAGACCGGATGGTAGCTCTGGAGGGTGGTGGGGTTCGAGGGTAGGTTTTTTGAGGAGGGGAGTGATAGAGGCTTGTTTGAAGGCAGAGGGAAAGAGACCAGAAAGGAGAGAGGTGTTGAGAAGGGAGGAGATGAAGAGAAGTAGAGCAGGAGCAGCAGCTTGAAAGAGGTGAGTGGGGAGGGGGTCCAGGGCACACGTGGTGGGTTTGTGACCCTGGAGCAGGGAGGAGAGGTCAGAGTCTGAGAGGGGAGAGAAGGTGGAGAAGGAGGGTGACTTATTAAGGGATGCAGTGGGTGTAGGGGTTGGAGTTGGAGCGCATATCTTTCATTAATCAACTACTAGTATTCTTCTTTAAAAATACATTTTAAATCATTTATTTGTACTTTACACATAAATTATAATAAAATCAGAGCGTGAATTTAGCGAGAAACTTGCCTCGACATCGTAAAAGACAATTGGTTGCTTATTTAGGTGTGTCATAGCAAAGGGGGTGAATACTTATGCAATCAATTATTTTCTGTTTTGTATTTGTAAATAATTTAGAACAATTTGTAGATTTTATTTTTCACTTTGACAATATGGACTTTTTTTGTGTTGATCAGTGGCAAAAACTCCTAATTAGATCCATTTTGATTCCATGTTGTAACACAATAAAATGTGGAAAAGTCCAAGGGGGTTGAATACTTTTGAGAGCCACTGTATTAATCAGTTAGGAGCTGGCCACATTCTGCACATGTTAACCGCATCCCTGCAAAACTGTAATTCAAAATAATATACAATTAGAATGAAACAAACATTATTTACAGGTGGAGGGCTTCAGATATTTACATGAGAGTTTTCTAAGGGTTTATTGTAGCTGGTGCAAGTAGGCAAGGTCTGTCCTGGGGAGAAGCAATATGGGGACTTGTAAGTATAAAGCTTAGGTGTTTTTCTCAGTGAGGGTGAGAGAGTGGTCGGGTTGGGGTTATTGAGACCTTCTGGCTTTTCCTGTTGAATCAAGCTGATAGTGAAACCTGGAATGAAACTATTGTGCAACAGGAGTTTTTTTGCCATCCCTGCAATGTAATTCTAGCACAGTCCAGTCTAACTGCAGTTACGATGTAATTCCAGTACATTCTAGTCTAGTGATAATAAACTAGTTACAATGCAGGGATGGAAAAAAAAGACTGTCATATTGCACAGCAGTTTGATCCATTCCTGATTTCACTATGAGTTTAATACGACACACCTGAACTTGCTACCTGTACACACTGAGGCTGATCAAGCTCCTAGTAAAACCTGGAATGGGTGAAACTGCTATGCAACAGGAGTCTTATTACCATCCCTGCACTAAAATGATTTAGTTAACACCATGTATTTTAATAGGGGGGTGGTGGGGGGGCAGGATCACCTTCTTTTGATTTCACTGCTTTTGCCAGTCAAGGTATACAAACCCTGTTCTTTCTTTTAAGAAATTCTTGTTGAAAAATTCAGCACACAATGATTTGAGATGCTTTAAAAAGCTTTATTGCATAATAGGCTTTGCAAGTCCAAACTGCGATACAGTGTAGAACATCACACACACACACACACATATACACGAGTACATGACATGGTTAGCTACAGTGCACAGGTCTGAAACGTGCCGTTTCGAAAAAACTAAGTGCCTTCATCCAAGCTGAAATGTGATGGGGGGTTTTTAACCAATAAAGTATTTTTTAATATACTGGATTGCTTTTTTAAATGTTGTTATAGCTTTTCTGAGCCAACCAGAATTACAGAATGCTAAGACAAAAAACATTATAAATCCTCTGAAAATTTAGATGCTGCATTACGTATTTAGACCCGGATTCTGCCGAGTCAACACCCCGGGGAAAACAAATTGCTCACCAGAGATTATAAAAAAACAATGCATGGGGTAGTGTGAGATAAATGAGAATTGAATGCCCCCACGGCCTTCGCCCTCTGGGTTAATGTAACACCCCGCCCCTCGGGTGGGCATTCTCATATCACACACTACACCGTGCATTATTCTCTATATATCATATTTGTAAAAGAAAAAAATATATAATAAATAAAATCGAGTAAATGAAGACAGATTGCATTAATGAAATATTATATAAAACAGGGTTTAACGGTTGAATGAAATATGAATCTAAATCCAATCGTACCAATTTGTTCAGTTCAGTTCCGTTCCATAGTAAGGCCATGCAGCCATTTAAGGCTGATGACATGGACTGCAATCACCCTGTCGTTGTTAATAGCCTAGTGATCTATGAAACTGATTTTACAATGCAGGGCAAAACCTTTAAGTCAAGCAGATGAATATTTCAGCTACTGATGGTTTTGAGTGCCTTGAAGCTATGAATTAAACATTGTAATCTAGGGCTGGTTTCACACATTCTGATTAGCATCAGGGCTGGTTTCACACATTCTGATTAGCATTAGGGCTGGTTTCACATATTATGGGTGCATTGTTGCTTGTTTCACACATTCTGATTAGCATTAGGGCTGGTTTCACACATTTTGATTAGCATTAGAGCTGGTTTCACACATTCTGATTAGCATCTGGGCTGGTTTCACACATTCTAATTAGCATTAGGGCTGGTTTCACAGAGCCTTACCTAATAAATGTGCACACTACTGTATCATGTAAAGAAAGTATCGTGACTCATCGATAACGTGGTGTATTCTTACTCCTCCTATTCTACCACTGCAGGACTATTTATTTATTTAGTTCCAACAAGCAGTAAGCGGTAAAAGCGCTGTTATCATCCTCCATCGCCCCTCTTGTCTTCAGCCTCCATGGTGAAATTTGCAGACGAAACCCTGCGGAGTGCTGCAGCTCAGGTCGTTCCACCGTGAGACATCTGCAGGGGAACAAGTCAAAGCTCAGCTAGCTCTGGAACAAGTCAAAGCACAGCTAGCTCTGGAACAAGTCAAAGCTCAGCTAGCTCTGGAACAAGTCAAAGCACAGCTAGCTCTGGAACAAGTCAAAGCACAGCTAGCTCTGGAACAAGTCAAAGCACAGCTAGCTCTGGAACAAGTCAAAGCACAGCTAGCTCTGGAACAAGTCAAAGCACAGCTAGCTCTGGAACAAGTCAAAGCACAGCTAATTCTGGGACAAGTTACTGAAGAAATCTTTTCACAACTAATTTGAAATATTGGTTAAATCAAACTGTCCAATAGAATATGATTAAGGCTGTATTTGTTTCACAGTTGTCACAGATATCATGATTTCCATGTAATATGTTGTTCCCTGTAAAAATTCCCATTTCCAAAAGAATAGTGTACATATAATAAAATGATATCACTTAAAAATAAATAAAGGAAACGCTTGATTTATACCCCACCGATTAGACTGCATTTAGGGACCTGGCAGCCGGTTTAGTTTGCTTCCTTCCAGTAAATGATTGAACACATGCTGCACAGAGCTGCACGATTTCTTTAAAACGTCTTCAATGAAAAAGACATCAGCTGCATCAATATGTCTGCTAAAGATTTGCTCTGTCCAGTACAAGGGGACATTTCACATGTCTATTGTTATTTTTACATGCATTTATGTTTTTTATTTTGTTTGATAATCCACTGATGGTGAAAACAGAATGCCTTTAAAAGGTGGATGTAAAATATGAAATATTTTACAATTTTGCATTTATTGTTTTCAGGTAAGCCTTTAAGTATTTAGGAACATTTGTTGTATAATAACACTAAAGAGAAAATGATCAAAAAGCTATTTTTCTGCTTTGATAAATATTATGTTTAATTGTGAAATATCTTGAAATACCTATTTTTAGACCATGAAATAAGCGATTTTTTTTACATCCTTAAGTATGGTATATTACAATATTCTATATGGTGCTGTGCAGGGATGGAAATAAGACTTCTATTGCATCACACCCATATAGAAAGAAAGTATATTTTAAATATATTTAAGGAATTATATGATTCATATTTTCATACTACAAAAAGCAGCCCATTTTGGTGTATGAAATATATGGATCATATAATTCCTTATATATATTTTCTATGGCCAGTTTCACTATGAGCTTGATTAGCCACAGTGTGTATAGGTTACAAGCTCAGGTGTGTCTTATTAAACTCTTAGTGAAACCAGGAATGGATCAAACCGCTATGCAATGGGAGTATTATTTCCATCTCTGCTCCACTCCACAAGAGGTCAGTGTGGCTAACTTAGAATAAAGTATTGTAAGCATCATAGACCCACTAAATTATTTATATAGCCTCTGAAGGCTTTTAGAAAAACAAATCTACATTCAATACCGGAACATTTGAAGACACTGAGAAACACTTCTAGTCGTTTCTAATTGAAATTACACTGAAAACAATGAGAAAGACTTCTAGTCGAAACATTTGCCATTGAAATTACATTGAAGATACTGAGAAAGACTTCTAGTAGAAATGTTTGTCACTGAATTTATATTAAATACAACGAGAAAGACTTCTAGACAAAACATTTGTCATTCAATTTACACTGCAGAAGCAGAGAAAGACTTCTGGTGGAAATGTTTGCCATTGAATTTACACTGAAGACACTAAGAAAGACTTCTAGTGGAAACATCTGCCATTGAATTTACACTGAAGACACTGAGAAAGACTTCTAGTGGAAACATCTGCCATTGAATTTACACTGAAGACACTGAGAAAGACTTCTAGTGGAAACATCTGCCATTGAATTTACACTGAAGATGCTGAGAAAGACTTCTGGTGGAAACGTTTGTCATTAATTTTATTAAGCTTCTTTTAGTATTTCGAAATTCAGCACTATTGTATGTTCAGTAGTTGTGGATGCCCTCTAGAAGCCAAAAGGACTTTAGAATCTTGAAAGTCACTTTAAACTGCGACATAAAAGGACAGACACCAGGGGGCGCCTGGCTTCAGAAAGACACTCACTGCATTCGGTGAAATGAACACAATCCTCGCTGCTTTGCCAGTTGTCAGGCTGGTGTGCTGCCCAGTAATTATAATCCCATTTTGTCCCATCAGACCATATGAAGAGGTTAGTCTGAGAAAAGAAAAGACAAATCAGATCAAAATTCAAAGAATAACCAGGGATTGAAATTAGATCCCATTCACGCTGCTGGGCCGACCCATACTGAAGTCTGCAACCCTGTTCACATTTGCGTTTTTAAGGCGCCTTTGCGCGTTCACATATGTGACTGAAATGCAGGCCTAAAATGTGGCTACCTGCTTGTTTTTTATGGAACGATAGCCTGCACTCAGAATGGAAGAGCTACCGGGACATACAGTAATCCTTTTGTAGCAGATGTTCCTTATTAATATTTTTTTTCAATGCAGCACAGTAGCAATTTTATGGTATATATTAAAAAAAACAACAACATATTAAATATTTTGACTTACTGTTATGGTGTGTAATGGAGTGACGGTCCGAGCTTTCCCGCACCCACAATCACATTATTCTCTTAAGAACACAGAGGTATTTAGAACAGCAAGTTGCTTGTGTTGACAGGTGAACAGCAAGTTGCTTGTGTTGACAGGTGAACAGCAAGTTGCTAGTGTTGACAGGTATAAATATTTATTTTTGTAATGGATACTCATGGTTGTACACAATGACTGACAGTCACAAGACAAACTCATGACTGATCACATAATTTACATCTGTAAAGGCTGGGCCTGGTCCAGGATTGCAGGGCTTCATTGAAACGGTGGCCTCAATCTGGGCCGGCCCTGGGCTGCCTTTTCTTTTTTGGAGCGTTTACAGCTCTGGGCTTCCTTAAATCACAAGTGCGAATGGGGTCTAATACCACTCTCACACAAATGCTGCTACTGAGCCGTCTCAGATACGTTAAAAAAAATATTTCAAATACCCATTCACACAGCACGAAATTGCACAATCTATACTGGTATAATACCGTCATAACCCTTTCACACAGCCAAAGGGATCATGTGAGTACAGCTTTCAAACCTGTCAGTCAACAGATCGTTTTCATGGCAACGGCAACGGAAACAAAACAAAACAAATAAATAAAGCAGAACAACGTGGGTTGCTACTTGAAAAACAAAAGGAATGTTACATAGGCCTATATATATATATCAATTTCTTATCTTTTAATTATTATTATTTTATTTCTTAGCAGACGCCCTTATCCAGGTTTGTTACAAGATATCACATTATTATTAATCAATGGTGCTTGAGAACTGTAAACTTCCCTGTGCTCACTTTGTCCTCTCTATTAATCATATATATATATATATATATATATATATATATATATATATATATATATATATATATATATATACAGTATATACACAAAGTGTTGCATCTGTTTAGTAGCTGCCACTATTAATTCTTTAACTTCTTTGGGTCTCCAATTACTATCTTGTTTTTGATCAGCCATTGTATTTTAATGCAGTCACCTGGGATGTTAATCCATGCCCAGTATAGTGCTTCAGTGCCGGCTTAGCCTTTCACACAGGAGTTGTGACGCTTCAGTGACGGCATAAAATATGACGGCTCTGTGATGGTAAAGGCAATTCACACAGACAAAAATGCCGCATCACTGCCGGTTCTGAGCCGTCATAACTCATCTGTGTGAAAGGGGCTAAAGACTCCTACTGCATAGCAGTTACACCCATTCCAGGTTTTATTATGAGCTTGATTAGCTCCAGTGTGTACAGGTAACAAGCTCAGGTGTGTCTTGTTAAACTCATAGTGAAACCAGGAAGGTATCAAACTGCTATGTAATGAGAGTCTTATCTCCATCAGGATAAGGCATAGAAACAGGGAGCTTCCTTTAACCTAAAGCTGAAAAATGAAAAAGAAAAACACGAGTGTGCTATATCGTATTTCTTTTAAAAACTTTTAAAATTGAGACCTAGAGGTGGAGGCAGTGTAATTCCAGTCCAGTCTAACTGCAGTTACAATCTAATCCCAGTCCAGTCTAACTGCAGTTACAGAGTAATCCCAGTCCAGTCTAGTCTAGTGATATTAAATTGCAATTACAAAGCAGGGATGGAAAGAAGACTCCCGTTGCACAGCAATTTGATGCATTCCTGGTTTCACTATGAGTTTAATAAGACACACCTGAGCTTGCTACCTATAGAGCTAAAGAAGCTCATAGAAAAACCTGGAATGGGTGAAACTGCTATGCAACAGGAGTCTTATTTCCATCCCAGAGATCTCTGTAGCTGACAGAAGTGCAGAAGGATTTGTGGAATTACTCTGCTAGCTACAGTTAGTTTTAGTGGCCCATTGCCCTATCACAGTTTTCACTGCTATTGCCCATTGTCCTATCACAGTTTTGACTGCTATTGCCCATTGTCCTGTCACAGTTTTGACTGCTGTTGAAGTAAGTCTTGGGATTTGTACTTTGTTGTTTTTTTAGAACGGGCAGGAGTGAGCCCAGTTTGGGTTTCCGTGACCTTTACCTTAGGAAACCTCAGCCCCCCGATCCAGCCTCTCGGGTTCGAGGGGCTCCCTTGCCGCACAAGATTAAAGACCAAGTTGTTCTCCCTTGAACTGTGGATTGAAGCCAGGTGTCCTCCGCACCCTCGATTTCTGCAAAACTCCTACAGATAGAAGAAAAAAAAGAGGAACTGAACTTCCCAAAACATTTTGGCATAATTCATATTACATGAAACTAATTCAGAAATAAAAACACAGCTATGTCTGAAAGTGTCTGTAATGCAAACATTTAGTATGACCACTCTTAGCATCAATAACAGCGTTTTCATCTTTTTGGTGTTGTATCTATGCACTGTCTCAAAATCTCTGGTGTAAAGAAGACTCAAGCCATGGTAGACCATTTTCTGCTTTAATTAGGTATCTTAAACAACCTCTAAAAATTCTCCTGCATTTTACCACTTGTGGCTCTGTGTTCCTTTTCTCTTCCCATTTGCAATGCATTGCATGTACGGCTTATTAAAGTCATCAATATAATTACACAGTCAATGATTTGTCTATTTTGACAATTTACCAGGGCTTTGGTTTGATTTCTGCACAACAAATCAAAACTACATAAGCAATGGCGTGTTCTAATACATTTGCACACTACTCTATACATTTATTATTATTATTTTTATTATTATTATTATTATTAGCTGATTTAGCAGACAATTTTATCCAAAGCGACTTACAGGGACTAGGGGGTGAACTATGCATCACAAATGCTGCTGCAGAGTCGCTTACAATAGGACCTTGGTTTTACGTATCAAAGTGATTTGCTCAGGGTCACATCGTGAGTCAATGGCTGACGTGGGATTATAAGCCCTTGACTTTAACCACACATATATTATATTTTCAGAAACATATAATATAAATAGAATAATGGCTGGCTCAGTATATATATATCGTGTATATATATATATATCCCTCCTAAAGTCCAACTTCCACTGACTCAAAGTGGCAGGAGGGTGACAACGGGTTCTCAAGACGAAGTACAGTGGAGTCCCCTGACTCTGGCAGGTTCAACCATGCTGTGAAAGCTTGAGTAACATACTCGGCCAAAGTGGAAGGGGCAACAACCTGCCTGGCCAGTGTGGTCAGTTATGGCCAACCTCTCATGATGAAAGCACAGACAAAAACATGGCCCTCATTCCCCG
>CM060285.1:7231252-7273752 GCA_030684275.1 Acipenser oxyrinchus oxyrinchus
TTTCAGATCTGGCAACACTGTCTGAGGTCATCGTACCTGTCAATTTTAGACAATACTTATGTGTGTTGGAAATCGTACCAGTCAAATCCTACTAATACGTTTCGTGTTGAATTTCGTCTGTTTTATTTTTGTGCAATAGTTTTATGACGTCAAAATGAAAAGAGAAATCTAGGCCAGCCAAAGCAATCTACTGAGCTATAGCATCACTGAGTGATGATTCCGACAGTTTGTACCACACAACAACACCAGACCTACAAAAAGGAGCTAAATCTGGAGTTTGTATGCAAATGAGCTCCGCCCGTTTTGTGCGTTCACGTGATTTGATTGGCTCTTTTAATGCTTCAATTTGCATATTCCCAATTCCTCATCGCATCCTATGGTTTCTCATACCATTTCTATGCTGATGATGCTCAGATTTTCCTCTCCTTCCCCACCTCTGACTCCACCATCTCCTCCCGTATCTCTACCTGTCTGTCTGCTATTTCCTCCTGGATGCACTCGCATCACCTCAAACTCAACCTCTCTAAATCTGACCTCCTTTTCTTTCCCTCCTCCTCCCCCTCCTCTGATCTCTCTATCTCTGTTCCTCTGGAATCTTCCACACTCTCTCCCTCTTCCTCCGCTAAGAACCTCGGAGTCACCCTGGACCCCTGCCTCTCTTATTCCCAGCACATCTTCACTCTGGCACGCACTTGCCGATTCTTCCTGAGCAACATCCGAAGAATCCGACCCTTCCTCACCAACTATGCCACCCAGCTCCTGGTCCAGGCCTTGGTACTCTCCCGCATAGACTACTGCAACTCCCTCCTGGCTGGCCTCCCTCGTCCGCCACCCGTCCGCTCCAGCTCATCCAGAACTCCACTGCCCGCCTGGTGTTCTCTCTGCCTCGCTTCTCCCACGCAACTCCACTACTCCGCTCACTCCACTGGCTACCGATCACCGCTCGCATCCAGTTCAAGACTCTTGTACTAGCCTACAGATGCCTTGACCAGACTGCACCCAGCTACCTCCAGACCCTCATCTCTCCCTACACCCCCACTCGACCTCTCCGCTCCGCCTGCACTAGAAGACTGGCTCTACTTCCTCTACGCTCCCCTGCCTCCAGAGCCCGCTCCTTCTCCACCCTCGCTCCGCAGTGGTGGAATGACCTACCTACAGATGTCAGGACCGCCCAGTCCCTGACCACCTTCCAGCGCCTCCTTAAGACTCACCTCTTCAGACAGCACCTGTAGAACTCGTCTGTTTCTCCCCTGGGACACTTTCACCCTCCCTTAAATATGCTTTACTTACTCTTATCTGCCCCCTATTTTACTGCATTTAATCCTGTACTTCAGAGTACTGTAATCTGCCAAGTGTTTAAACTGTAGTATTTGGTATTTAATCATATCTTGATGTAACTATCACTGTCACTTTTATCTGCTGTATTATTGAATTGTATTTTTGTCACACTTGTACTTGCTTGAACTAGTCATTGTATTTATCTTGCTCTTATTGTATTATTACCTGTACTGTAACACTTGAAATGTATTTGCTTACGATTGTAAGTCGCCCTGGATAAGGGCGTCTGCTAAGAAATAAATAAATAATAATAACATTACAAGAGCCAATCAAATTGCGTTGTTTTTAGATTTAGCTGGCCAATTAAATACTTAGGTAAATGTTCAATCTTGTTAAAAGATTTAGATGTAGTTAAATATTTAGCTAAATGTTAAATCTAGTTAAGGGATTTAATATTTAGTTAAATATTTAGCTAAATGTTAAATCTTGTTAAGAGATTTAATATTTAGTTGAATATTTAGCTAAATGTTAAATCTTGTAATATGATTTATAAATTATATCTGAATGTACACATTTAAAAAATATTTATCTTCACAACATTTATAAATCTGGCGAATAAATACAAGATTTAAGTTAAATCTAGAAAAAAAAGACATACATACAGTACATATATATATATACATATTTTAACATGTCTTTTTATATATATATAATCTGTTGTCCCTTTATCTTTGACGGTTGCATAAAATTATCTGAGATATTCATTTAAACTCTTCGTGTTTTCCTCAAACTTTGTTTTCTGGTATTTTTTTCAGTTCTTTCTATTTCAATTCAATTAAGTTGGTGTTGGGTAATGCTCCCATGTCTAGCACTGCTTGCAGTTGTACTGATGGTAGGTTTTTCGTTTGTCCGACAGTACTTCTCTCTGTATTAAATATAGCGACTACAGACACCTCAGAGGTGCTTGTATTTTCGGGGATGTATTGATTTAGCCATTCCTCAATTGACATCTTATTTAAAAAGGTTGAAATTTACTTTATACAACATTTTGTTAATAGCTGATGGAGTGATCTTGTTTGGTTTGTTTTTGTGATGTGTTATTTTATACAGTTATAATAATAATAATAATAATAATAATAATAATAATAATAATAATAATAACAACAAAATAAAATGTAACTTTATAATTAACTGCTCCAGAGTTGGTACGGCAGTAATGAATTAAAGAAAACAAATAAATGTCCTGTTTTTTTTCACTCTGAAAGTCTGGTAACTCTTTGCTTACCGAAAGCCAAGGTGAGTGTCAAACTGCAAAGCAGACAAAGAAGAAAAGCAGCCTTCATTTTGCTTCTTCACAGGACTGGGGAGCAAAGTGGAAATTAAATCAAAGGTTATTGACGTTTGGTTTCAGTACTTCCAGATCATATTTTGCAAACCTAAATATTATGGTTATGTTGAGCAGAGTTCAACTTTCACCCCACCGTCACGCTGCACCAAATAAAAAAAAAAGGATCTCTATTGGTGTTTTCATTGGGGTGTCATCCCTGAAGTTTCTACTGTCAATATTTCACTACAGTTAATATTTTGTAAATTTCTTGTGGGAGGGTTTTGTGCCAGTTTTGATATAATTTCAGACAAGCTTTGTACTTGTATATAGTTCTAAATAATTCTAATAAATTCTAATAAATTTGCACTCTACTGTATATTTTCAATCAGAATTATAATGGGTCATCTGCAGAGGGTTAAAGATATTGTAGCTGACATAATAATGCTATAAATCTCGCCTGTCCTGCACCTCTCGCTATACAGGTCTCACATGTGCAGTTTTGAAAGAACCACATAGCACACATGGATTTTCATTTAAAAAATGAACTGTGGTACTAAACTAGGTTAAGAAACTTAGTTTTGTTGAGTCTCAACGAAAAACAACTAGATTAAAATGAATGTGTTACGAAGGCATGTTGAAGGAACTGAATCGATTCCGACTGGAGCCACAGTGGAGTTCAAGTGCATTTAAATGCAAACGCAAATACCTGCAAATCTTACCAATGCAAATGCAAATACAAATAGATGCGTGCACTTCAGTTGCATCTAAATACAAATGCACAACTGAGACTTTGCAAATGTAAATGCAAATGCCTTTGACAGATTATACAAATGCGTTTGTCAAAATATATATTGGAAATCCTCAACAATAATTGCAAAAGGAATGCAATCAAAACATGGACGCTTTTCTCTATCAATTCAAACGACTCCCTGTTATAATAAACTCTTTTAAGACTCACCTTCAACACCTGGGTGAGCTCCACCTTGCTTACAATTGTTTGGCAACGTGCGCTAATTAATTGATGCTATTAACTCAAAGCAACTGTCAACGGTTCCTAAACTCAGGGTCGCAAATCCTGTGAGATCAAGTAAATTGCAATTGTTTTACTTTTTATGCTTTTATTTGTATTAATGTTTTTTTGCATTATTATTGTATTATCTATTTTTGTCCTGTTTCGAATGTCTCTTTTGCTATTGATTTTTTAACATTATTTCTTGCCTGGTTCTCTTACCAGGATCCCCTTGAAATTTGAGACATATATCTCCAGGGAGCTAGGTAAATAAAGAAATTTGAAGATTTGAATTTGGAAATTTGAACGGGACGCTTGTAAAGGTGCTTCAGTATTAATCTGCTGTTCTTTTTCTGGTTCCCCATTGAAGACCAATCTCTTTATAAAATACTGGTGGTAAAACCAGAGGAGATACCAACGTTTCAATATCAGTACAGTATTTCTTACCTGGGGTGGGCCGTCCGTCGTTCTTTCAGTGTGATTCTCGACAGCAGATATTGGCTGCCTCCAAGCCAGCCTTTTTATACCCTAATCAATGAGGAACTTTCAAACTGCCTATTCATGAAAAAAACTCCACCCACCATCTCAAGACTTTTTGAACACTTCCAAATAAGGTAAACCACTGAAAATCCAACAGCTGAAATGTTTGTTGGCTCGACTTTGTTTTCTTGTAGTTTTTACCAGAATACAAAACCTTTCCTGTTGGTAGTCATGCTAGCTACACAACCGGGGCACTTTGCATTTTTTGTATTCATGTTACTACTAGCTCCTAAAGGAATTAACCAAGGGCTCAAAGTTTGCCATGTCTGTCTGGTTTAACTCATTAAGTGCCATTGTCCTCATTTGAGGACAGGCTATTTTGTCATTTTTTGGAGCAATTTTTTAAGTGGCATCTACCTGTTATTTTCATTTTCTCTTTAACTATATCATTATGATAACTTACATTTTGTTAATCGCAAAAGTCTAAATGTAACTATTAATTCTGCAGATAGAGTAGAACCTCATAGTTCTGAACACCTTGAGAATGGAGGTTGTTCGTACATCTGAAAAGTCAATGACTCTGAAAATGAGTTTCCAGTGGTTAATAAATGTGTACAGCCTCAATCTGGAGAATAATACAAGGATACAGCACAGTAATGAAATACTCATTGTTATAGTTTGAAAGGATTTAAAACGATACTATACATTTCAGAAAGGAGACATCCACTAAATGATACAATAAATTAATTATTAAATTAACAATGATATATTTATGACAGTGCAATAACATGAAATGCTTTGATCCGTACTATACTGGCTGAACTAGGAAAATCAATCCACAGTTGCCACATCGCTTCCCTTCTGGAGCGATGACTTGATGTACCGTAGTCCCGTCCCCTTTCTAGATGGCCGACTTCCACCTTTCCCTGGAATGAATTGTCAGACCATCCAATCCGGGGCACTCTGTTCCCTTTACACAGCGCCCTCAAAGGTCGCGAGGGATATTTATAACCAAGATTCATTCTTTCTCTGTTACAGGGACCAATGAAAAAGTTTGTCGATACAATAATATCTTCATCTCGACAATGTGGTGAAAGCTATTAAAAAGGCCAACAGAATACTTGGCTATATAGTGAAAAGTGTTGAATTTAAATCGAGGGAAGTAATGTTAAAACTATACAATGCATTAGTAAGACCTCACCTAGAATACTGTGTTCAGTTTTGGTCACCCCGCTACAAAAAAGACATTGCTGCTCTAGAAAGAGTGCAAAGAAGAGCAACCAGAATTATTCCTGGTCTGAAAAGCATGTCATACGAAGACAGGCTAAATGAACTAAATCTGTTTGGTCTTGAACAAAGGAGACTACGCAGGGATCTGATTCAGCTAATCAAAATTTTAAAAGGTGTAGACAATGTAGACCCTCAGGACTTTTTTGACCTGAAAAATTAAACAAGGACCAGGGGTCATAAATGGAAATTAGGTACAGGGCTATTTAAAACAGAAAATAGGAGGCACTTTTTTACATTGAGAATTGTGGGAGTCTGGAACAAACTACCCAGTAAGGTTGTTGAAGCTGACACCCTGGGATCCTTTAAGAAGCTGCTTGATGAGATCCTTCTTATTTTCTATGTGTTTGAGATTCATAGCTGGCGTGAGTGTTCAGTGGACTGATTACTGGAGCACGTCTAACCTGACTGTCCTCAAAATAGGACGCTGGGAATATATGTGAAAAATACCAGTGTAGTCGATGCTAACAGGTTTCAATGGGAACATGATTTTAAAATAAGTATTTTTTTCAAGGTTATCACGAATTTGTAAAACATTAGATCTCTTCATAAAAGGCCATATACATGTCCTTTGCATTTCTTGGCCATGGTTTGACTTCAATAAGTTCATCATTTGCATGCACCCATTTTCCAGTAGCAACCACAGCAAGAACAGACACATAGTGTCCTGAAGTAACACCCTGTCCTTGGTGTATGATAATGGAAGATAACTGGTAATTCCTGTTGTCCACAGTAATTTTGCTCTTATGCACAGCAGTAAACTTGGCATTGTGTCGCTTTGTAACGGTCTTGTCTGGTTTGGTTTCCCGAAAGGATTGACTTCCTTCCACTTCCGTGAAGCATTATAAACTTTATTGACATCCACAATGTCTTCCCAAACAGTTTTGGACTTTCGGATTTCTTTCAGAATATTTTACATTGACAGTTGCGTGATAATAACCCTCAACGGGCTGTGGCTGGCCAGGAGATGCTCATGGACAGTTACACGAAGTAACTCTCAACGTGTTGTGATCGGTCTGGAGATTGCTGAAATTGTGGTTGTGTCTGTGTCTCTGGTTTTATGATGTGTCACTGGGTTTACGATTTTAAATGTGTTTAGGAATTAAACACCATGTGGTGTTTATTTTATAAACTCTTGGACGTGTTTATGATTTGTAACACTTTTTAAACATTCATACGTGTTTATAACAGGGTTAGTGTTCAAAATCTAAACGTTAAAGTATAGCAAAAATGGCACAGATTAAACACAAATTAGTTCCAAATGACTAAACACCAATGTTACACCTAATTGCAGGTCACGGTGTTATCAAGAATATTTTTCTCAGGGGCCAAATGAGAGTATACTGATTCCTTTGGGGCCATGACTAATTAAAACAAATATATTATCACTAAGATATACACTGTATTGGCCTATTCTCAAAACAGCACGGCTAAACATTTAAAAGTTAATATACAAAATATTACTATTACTTATTAATTTATCAAAAGAGCCACCTTCACAATATTAGGAATCTGTCATCCAGGTTTTTTTTTTTTTTTTAGGAGAGCGAAGCGAGGTGGGAATTATTTAAGAGGAGCGCAGCAAGCTGGGAATTTAAGGCGGGCAAAGCTGCTGGCATCAATAAATTAAAAGTAAATCAGCTATTTTTTGTTGTTTAATCTACTATTTGTTATTGTTATTTGTTATTGTAAACAAGTCAAACAACTTTTTTTTTTTTTTGTGCGATATGTGCTGTTTTAACGGATTGCCTCTTTGTTAGTTTTCACCCCCTTCAAATAAGTACGTATATCACCAGGATGCCAGAAAACGCCGTGGTGAGAATTAGCCTGCAACACCAGCAGAGCAATAAACCACTTCTGTATTTTTGTCACATGGAGGGGGAATCTGGTCTGTGTGCTCACTGGTAGTGTTTCAAAACAGACCACATGTTCAGATAGCATTTGAGGAAAAGGTTAGTTATCAGTCTAATCCAGCATATGAAGCCATTAGTTACATCTAAAAAAAAAAAAAAAAAAGAAAAAAACATGCAAGCACACATTTTTATATGAAGGTATTTTCGTTCTGTGTTAATGAGGAGCCGTAGCTGCACGTCTGTTTATATTTCCATGCGTTATTAAGTATATACACATCAGCTCGATTAGAAAATAAAACCAAACCTTTTTACTACGTTACACACCACCTGGAAGTTGGTTACTTATTCCCGGTTCCTTATTTGCGATGTAGTTGACAAAGCAGCGTGTCCTTTTTCTGTGTGTTTTAACTCACTTACACATCTTGCTCAATTAATATATTGCTACTATTTAAAAAATAATCGCTCCTTCTTTAAAAAAAAACGAAAATATTAATAACAAATCTGTATCAGCAGCATAGCGGTACCCTATATTATCCGCTTGTTTTGCCCCATTTACCCCATTAGACTCCTTGCTCACTAAATATCGAGGTATCCCTAGATAGGTTATGGTCTCCTCTTTGCAAAAACACTAACAATTTTACTGAGCAAGCCGTACCCCACGAGCAGCAGCACCCCAAAGTGTAGCCCATTATAACCAATACAGAACGTATGGGGGCACGTCTTTTGATGCCCCATTAACCCCCCTTAGACGGCTTGCTCACTAAAATCGTTAGTGTTTTTGCAAAGAGGGGGTGATAGCCTATCTAGGGATACCTCGATATTTAGTGAGCAAGCCGTCTAAGGGGGTACACCGGGCATCAAAAGACGTGCCCCCATACGTTCTGTATTGGTTATAATGGGCTACACTTTGGGGTGCTGCTGCTTGTGGGGTACGGCTTGCTCACTAAAATTGTTAGTGTTTTTGCAAAGAGGGTGTTACAACCTATCTAGGGATAGCTCGATATTTAGTGAGCAAGCCGTCTAAGGTGGGTAAATGGGGCATCAAAAGACGTGCCCCCATACGTTCTGTATTGGTTATAATGGGCTACACTTTGGGGTGATGCTGCTCGTGGGGTACGGCTTGCTCACTAAAATTGTTAGTGTTTTTGCAAAGAGGAGACCATAACCTATCTAGGGATACCTCGATATTTAGTGAGCAAGGCAACTAATGGGGTAAACGGGGCAAAACAAGCGGGTAATATAGGGTACCGCTATGCTGTTGTTACAGATTTGTTATTAATATTTTCGTTTTTTTTTAAAGAAGGAGAGATTATTTTTTAAATAGTAGCAATATATTAATTGAGCAAGATGTGTAAGTGAGTTAAAACACACAGAAAAAGGACACGCTGCTTTGTCAACTACATCGCAAATAAGGAACCGGGAATAAGTAACCAACTTCCAGGTGGTACCGTACACTGAATGCACCCCAAGGCTGGAAAACGTCTCAACTCATCACACCTCCTTGTATTTTATCTTCCACAGGAAGAATTGGTAAACCTGTCAGTTTTCACCTTCTTAATTTATACTGCATCAAAGCTGATGGGATTGCGACCCCGTAATTCATTGTATGTGCTGTTAACGTTTGCTTTTTGTACACACACTGGATTATAAATAACTTTTTAATTTCTTGTGAAAACGTTAATTGCAAAACAACGGTAAATGTGTTATTTTGGTTGTTGACCTTCATAAATCAGGCAATGGGTACAAAACAATAGCTAAAAAACGAAATATACCACTTACCTCTATTAGAGCAATAATTAAGAAGTTCAAAACCACTAGAACAGTGGTAAACTTACCTGGTAGGGGACACAAGTGTTTCTTGCCCCCATGCACAGTGAGGCAGATGGTTCGGGAGGCAAAGGGAAATCCAAGGGCCACAGTTGGAGAATTACAGAACTTGGTTGCATCTTGGGGACACCAAGTCTCCAAATCGACAATTAGACGCCACCTCCATTTTTGGAAGGGTTGCCAGAAAAAAGCCTTTATTGAGAGCAACCAACAAATATAAGCGCCTGGAGTTTGCTAAACGGCATTGGCACTTCAATTGAAATCAGGTGCTATGGTCAGATGAGACAAAAATAGAGCTCTTTGGCCACGCACACCAGCGGTGGGTTTGGCGTCAAAAGAAGGATGCGTGTGCAGAAAAGAACCTCATACCTACTGTAAAATATGGTGGTGGATCTTTGATGTTATAGGGCTGTTTTGCTTCCACTGGTCCTGGGGCCCTTGTTAAGGTCAACAGCATCATGAACTCTACCCAGTACCAGGACATTTTAGCCAAAAACCTGGTTGCCTCTGCCAGGAGGCTGAAATTTGGCCGCAAGTGGATCTTCCAGCAAGACAATGACCCCAAGCACACATCAAAATCCACAAAGAAATGGTTAATTGACCACAAAACCAACATTTTGCAATGGCCAGCTCAGTCTCCGGACTTGAACCCCATTGAAAACCTGTGGTTTCAATTGAAGAGGGCAGTCCATAAGCGCAGACTGAAGGATATCAAGGATCTGGAAAGATTCTGTATGGAGGAATGGTCTAAGATTCCTCCCAATATGTTCTCCAATCTCATTAAACATTATAGAAAAAGACTCAGTGCCGTTATCCTTGCAAGGGGAGGGTGCACAAAGTCCTGAAAACAAGGGTGCCAATAATTGTGCCAATAATGTTTTTTTGGAAATAAATTTATAATTTGAGAAATGTGTAATTTTGGTTGATTCCATTGAATCATTAATAAAGTCAAATATATTCCAATATAGCTGAGTACTGGTATTATTTATTTTATACAGTCTTTTTTGCTCATCTTTATCAAGGGTGCCAATAATTTTGGAGGTGACTATATATATATATATATATATATATATATATATATATATATATATATATATATATATATACACCGGGAAACTGAGGCACTGTATATATACATAGTAAATATGTACTGGAGTGGAGGGTCATAGTGGAAAATTACTGCCCTGAGGGAAGACTATTGTTTTACCACGAAGGGGCTTAAATGCCCGAAGCCACAGGCTTCACAGGTACAAAAGTCTTCCCGAGGGGCATTTAATTTACTGAGGTGAGTCTGCAGTACATATTTAATATATGAATCAGTCAAGAAAATGTTTTTGAAGTACATAGCGCATAGGTATCAAAGTCTTTTTGGCATCCAGCTCTCCGTAATAATAATGATAATAATAATAAAAGCAGCAATTTAAAATTTACATTAAAACTCATAAGAAAGCCATTTTTCAGTCTTGACTTAAAAACGGTACCAATCAGAAATGCAGGCATGTTCATTTGCTTTAGTTTATTTTGGTACCCAGCAGAACCCGTTAACAGCTTCCACCTAAACCAACAATTCTCAAACTTTTTAAACTTTTAAAATGTATTGTCTTGCATCCAGATTAGCGCCTCTGTTCTGTATTTTACTGTTGTTTTGAGATTACTGATCCCATGATGCCTTTCGGCTTGCCATAGTGCTCACGCATCAATGCCATTTGCATTAAGCAGTGCTTTCAAACAAAACCACTTTTGAAAACAGGATATGCTAATGCCATCATATATACAAAGCTGTGAAACAAACAGCAACAGCTGTTATAAGACACCCACGTGGGTTTGGTGTTAATGTGTAAAACACAGCATTAGGTTTCCACATTGTACTGGTCAGGACTGATTCTGCTAATTCGTTTCTCAAAAAAATATACAATGCATTTTTGTAATATAAGAAAATTCTACAATGCATTTTGTAATTTGAAAAATATGTACAATGTACTTTTCTAATAGTATGCTTCTGTTTCTCGGTTTTCATTAATTATATTTTCCGGTGCTTATTTGGAGCTATTTTCAAGTTTTATGTAAATCGTTTTTTTTTGGAGCTTTCGTATTTGATATACTGTATGAAATTAGTGTTTTCGGTTACTTTCCAAAATGCTTAAGTGTTTGTTTTTTTTTCTGTCAAAAGTAACTGGACAGTACTTGCACACTTAAGTTGTACCTTCTTTCCTTTGCTGTCTTCCACAGTGAAATCCCGATGGTCACGGGCACATTCTTCTGGGGTTTTTGTGTGTAGGCATGTTTTTACATTTCGCCACAATTTGCAATTCTATTTTAAATCCTCTGTATCTTAACTGTAATACAGCTTCAAATCCTGCTAACAAGCCTCCATTCCTGATTGAAATCTCATTTTAAATCTCGCAAGCGGAGTCTCCAATAGAAATGTAGGAATGTGCTGTCACTCAGTAGTTGGGGCGGGTTTAAGTATTCAGAACAAATCAATGATAGATACAAGTCAGGAAGGCGGGACATTGCCCAGCAGCACTGGGAAGTGTATTTATTATTATTTTTGTAGTAGGTTTTATTTTTTTAAGGGATAAAGTCAACGTGAATTGATTAACCATTTCCACAGTTTTCCGGTGTTTTCCGGTGTTTATTGGCGATCCACCGATTTCATTTTTTTTGTATCGGGTGGGTTTTATCGGTTAAAACTGAAAATCAGAAGCCCTAAATATAAGAAAAAACTACAATGCATTTTTTGTAATGTGATATAAATCTACAGTGTATTTTCATAATATAATTGAAAGATTATATATATACAGTGAAAGCATGGGAAAGCATCGGTAAGCTTTGTAAAGCACAGCGAGGTATGGTAAAGCATATTAAAAAAACAAACCATGGTAAACTAACACTTATAAAAGATCATAAAATCCAACCACAGGAACTGAAAAACTGTCAACAGAGGCAAATCATTTCAAATAGGAAGAGAAAAGGAACACAGAGCCACAAATGGGAAAATGCAGGAGAAATTTTTAGAGGTTGTTTAAGATGCCTAATTCAAATCACAAAGTGGTCTAACATCAAATTACAACAGAGATTTTGAGAAAGTGCAGAGACACAATGCCATAAAGATGTCAAGCTGTTATTGATGTCAAAGGTGGCCAGACTAAATATGAGCATTATAGACTAAATATGAGCATTAAAGACACTTTCAGACTCATGTCAGATGAGTTTGCAAAAATGAATGATTTCTGTATGAATAAATGTTTTTGTGTGCAAAGCACAATAAATGACAAATCTTGAGGTGTTCAAATACATGTGCACACTACTGCACATGTTTATTATTTATTTAAACACAGAGTAGACAAGTTATATACATGTATTTTTATTTAGACAGAGATAACAAATGTCCCGCCCCCAAAGCAACACAAGCTAGACCCCTGTTCTTCTGAGTCTGTATAAAGAGTATCTTTGATTTTCTACTGAAGCCTACAGGAAGTGTTTTAACCACACGTCGCTAACTGTCAAACTGCTAAAGCCTGCTGTAAACACTTGCAAGCCCCCCTCTGCTGCTGTGCAGAGCTGGGAGGGTATATAAGGACAGCAGTGCTTTAGCCATCGATTGTCATGCGGTTGGAGTGAAAGACTGGTTGACTGCATTTGAATTTTCAGGTAAGGGCATTTCTAGATCCTTATATCAATTCTGCAGTATTCCCTCTGGTTATACTGCACATCTACCACAGTTTACCATGTTTTTAAAGATGCATCTGCTTTCCACACTGTAAATGTCCTTATAAAAGTTTGCCGCAGTAAACTGCAAGGTAACTTTACAGTTTTCCTATTGCTTATCTCATGCTTGCATTTATCATAGTTTACCATGCTTTACTATACCTCTCTGTGCTTTACAATGCTTCCCTATGCATTATCATACCTCTCTGTGCTTTACAATGCTTCCTTATGCTTTGCCATATTTCTCTGTGCTTTAAAATGCTTCCCTATGCTTTACCATACCTCTCTGTGCTTTACAATGCTTCCCTATGCTTTACTAGACCTCTCTGTGCTTCACAATGCTTCCCTATGCTTTACCAGACCTCTCTGTGCTTTACAATGCTTCCCTATGCTTTACCAGACCTCTCTGTGCTTTACAATGCTTCCCTATGCTTTACCATATTTCTCTGTGCTTTGCAATGCTTCACTATGCTTAGCCATGCATTTACTGTGCTTTATTACACTTTGCTGTGCTTTTACTGTGGGGAACTTTTATGCTGTATGCTGTGACTTGTTCATTTTAAAAGTTTAAGGCATCCTTTTTTTAGAGTTTTTTTTTTCAAATAAATAAAAAAAAAATCTTTATCGGCTCGTTTCACAGACTCTCAATTAGGACTTATTCCTTTGATTGTTAACCTAAATGAACATTGAATAGTCCAAGATTAGTCCTAATCGGGGGTCTGTGAAACCAGCCGCTAATGTTAGGTAAGGCAGTCGAAGATTAGAGCTAATTGGGGTCTGTTAAGTGTGTGGTCATGCTCCATAGTCCTCAAATTCTTCATTACTCATTGAGGCATTTTAATTTCCTTTAGATGCCCTATCCTTGCTTCCTAATATGATTTACTGTAAGCCGAAGTGTTCAGGTTTTTCCACCACAACTTTCTTTTCCAGAGAACGGTTCTAAGCAATCTTAATTAAGCATATATGCCTGTGTGAAGGAGCGCACACAACAAGGATTTAAGTCGAACTGAACACGTTTCCTTTATTGATTCCAATAATCAAAAAGTCACATTTCTATAGCCTAATCAGTATCGTTAGACACAATAACGAGGCCACTAGTTATTAGCACAAATTAAGCAGTAATTCGTTTTCTGATCTCTGGGAGACCATCGGACATGGCGCTGGTGTGTGTTAATGGAGGATCTTCTTGAATGCTTCTCAAATGGCTGTCATATATCTTGCCTAAAAATGTGTGAGTGGAGCTAAACCCTGTTTTAGCTTAGCTTAGTTTCTCTTTGCTTCTGCGGTGTTCCAACCAAGGTCAGTCCAGTTCCCAAACCCCACTCAGTTCCTTGTTTTATATCCTGAGTAGTAAACATCTTCCCTCCACTGTTCACCGTTTTAGAAGTTGTTTAAGATGTCAATCTGTTATTGATGCTAAGAGTGGTCATACGAAATATTAGCATGAAAGACACTTTCAGACAAAGCTGTGTCGATATTTCTGAATTAGTTTCATGTAAGATGAGTTTGCAGAAATTTGCAGATCATTTCTGCAGCATATATATATATATCAAATGTATAGTAATATAGAATCATTATTTCCCAAGATCCATATATATATGTTTTTTTTTTCAAACCAAACCATTTTTATTTTAAAACAGGATATGCTAATGAACTCACATCTACAAAGCTGTGAAACAAACAAGAATACCTGTTACACACCCACGTGGGTTTGGTGTTAATGTGTGAAACATACAGCTAAGTTTCCTGCTTGTACTAGGAGAACATTCTGCAATGAAGTTTTGTATTTTTTGTAATTTTAAAAATATGTACAATGCACCACGGTAAACCAACTCTTAGGTTTCCCACACTAAAAAAGTGTAAAAAAAGCACAGTGAAAGCATGGTAAAGCATAGGGAAGCATTGCAAAGCACAGAGAGGTCTGGTAAAGCATAGGGAAGCATTGCAAAGCACAGAGAGGTGTGGTAACGCATAGGGAAGCATTGTAAAGCACAGAGAGGTCTGGTAAAGCATAGGGAAGCATTGTAAAGCACAGAGAGGTCTGGTAAAGCATAGGGAAGCATTGCAAAGCACAGAGAGGTCTGGTAAAGCATAGGGAAGCATTGCAAAGCACAGAGAGGTCTGGTAAAGCATAGGGAAGCATTGTAAACCACAGAGAGGTCTGGTAAAGCATAGGGAAGCATTGTAAAGCACACAGAGGTCTGGTAAAGCACAGGGAAGCATTGTAAAGCACAGAGAGGTGTGGTAAAGCATAGGGAAGCATTGTAAAGCATAGAGAGGTCTGGTAAAGCATAGGGAAGCATTGTAAAGCACAGAGAGGTGTGGTAAAGCATAGGGAAGCATTGTAAAGCATAGAGAGGTATAGTAAAGCATAGGGAAGCATTGTAAAGCACAGAGAGGTCTGGTAAAGCATAGGGAAGCATTGTAAAGCACAGAGAGGTGTGGTAAAGCATAGGGAAGCATTGTAAAGCACAGAGAGGTGTGGTAAAGCATAGGGAAGCATTGTAAAGCATAGAGAGGTCTGGTAAAGCATATTAAAAAAATAAAATAAACATGGTAAAGTAGCCCTTGTACAAGTTTCCCACAGTAAAAGCACAGCACACTGTAATCAAACACACAGAGAGGTGTGGAACAGGGTTAGATTTTAAGGGATTTTTTTCTGATTGTCCCACAGAGAAGTGCAAGGCAGATCACTGGTATTCCGCAAACAAAGCTAATAATATTCAAATGTATAGTAATATAGAATCATTATTTCCCAAGATCCATACGTAGGTTTTTGTTAAAACTGCAGTTAAAAATGGATATTACTATATGGCATGCATGAAGGCCTGTTTATTATTACCGGTACCTGAAATAAAGGTCCACGAAACACAGATGATTTATTTATTTAAAAACAAACCACAATACATTAGTATAGCATATTAAACACACATCTACTGCAATCAGACCATTTAACAGATTTAAATAACAGAATAATATGAAAATACACACAATAATAATAATAATAATAATAATAATAATAATAATAATAATAATAATAATAATAATAAAAGCAGTAATTAAAAAAAAGAAAAGAATTGGAAAGCTCCAAGCATACAAACAGTGGTTATGCATAAGCAGAAAATCTATTACACAGCGTTAACATGACTGAAAGTTTGCAACAACAAGAAGTTATAAAAAACTTTTGTCATGCTGGATAAATGTATGAATAATAAATCATTATTGTTTAAACAAACCGAATCGTCTCTATTGCAAGCTTCCTTATATATATCAACCTCAGGTTGCAACTTGAATCAAAGGGGAATTAATCACTTTAAACTTTAGAGCAAGTGAGCTCTAGAATGTGATGAATTACAAACAAGACAGAACATGATAACAAGCAATGGAGCAACATGGGAGTAAAATGAATTGTGTCTTGTTTAAACTTTTTATTTTTATTCTCCTTAATTAAAGAAGTTCTGTTGAAAGGATTTGCCCGGTTGGTGAAGGAAGAAAACGGAGATGAAAAACCTCGTGCCCTCGATTCTCATCCTGTCTGCCGTGATCTTGCTAGAGTTTCCACAGGTTATATTTCTATGTTCTTTTCTAGATTTCTCTGTCTGTCTTTCATAATTAAGCTGACAGATAATTTACGCACGGATACAGTGTGCAGGGCTGCCTACAGAAATATTTGACATGCACCCCTCATGTATTGACTGTACAGTATATATATTAATATATTTATAATGTATTCATTTATTTCTTCACTTTAAATTCTTTTTAAAACGGCAGCCTCGCAAGCAAGCACAGACCTCGTTGAGGATAGACGTGTGCATTCAATGTTGATTACATTTGTATATAATTAATTGGTGATTATTACAAATAGTTCATTTGTTTGTTCTTAAAGAGAGAGACTTAACATTAAAATAAAAACTAAAGTTCTTTTTCAATAGATTCTTGTAGCTACAGTTAATGCTTTTGCAACAAGTCTATTGCAGGAATGCAACATGTTAGACGGTGTTTGTTGTATGGTCAGCTTTTCTGTGTTTTGAATGATATGCATTCAAGGAGAGTGCAATGAGACCCTCCAGGGTGGGCGTTGCCGTTACCGGGCTACACCGGACCTTTCAGGGGCTATAAGGGGGCTCATTACGGCCCTGGCCGATCCGGTATTCCCCAATACCACCCACCCTGTCGGGTCGTATTGCTTACTTATTTTATGGACCATAAAACCAGGTAAAACTCGGTTTTAAAAATCCTACCCCAATTCCACAACCCAAACAGGTGAAGATAGGAACACATAAACAAATGAAACAGTAATGTAATATTAACAGACTGACATCAATGCAACAAACCACTTTATTACGTTTACCTTGTGACTCTAGTAATGGTAGTAAAAGGCATTAACTCAAAGCCAGCCCAATGCAGTAATTGTGGGGAAAAAAATGCTGCACTTTCCCATCTCCTTTTAAAATGACCTTTTTACATCCAACTTAAAACAGAAACGTCCAATTTAATTACATCAAAACTTTCTGGAGGGTCCCAAGGTGTAGCGGCAAAAGCCACTGGGATGGCATAGGCCTAGATAAATCGCATGCCTCACAGGCACGAATCTAGACTGCTGCTGTCGGGCCGCATTGCCAATTTAATTTCCCGGTTGGGGATCTCGCCACCTCTCGGTGCACGGCTACCCCCTGTCTGCCAAGTGCTGAATTGCTCTCTGTGCGGGTCTTGGTGATGACAGCTGTGTATGATGTGATAGTATGTCTAGCACAGCAGCAAACCAGATAATAACTGAAACCTATACGTAGGAAGCATTCTCGCATGGAGTCTTTTTCAACAGGTGTGTGTTGTGAATTAGAGTTCATAAAAACAAGGCGAAATTCTGTTTGTATCGGTTTAAAAAAAAAAAAACATATGCCGGTAACATGATCTTAAATTCAGCAGGTACTCATCGGTAAAAAAAATATAGTGAAAACCAGAACCCTTAAATATAATTAATTACTTATTATCAGACTAATTATTATTTATTTCTTAGCCGACGCCCTTATCCAGGGCAACTTACAATTGTTACAAGATATCACATTATTTTTTTACATACAATTACCCATTTATACAGTTGGGTTTTTACTGGAACAATCTAGGTAAAGTACCTTGCTCAAGGGTACAGCTGCAGTGTCCCCCACCAGGGAGTGAACCCACAACCCTCCAGTTAAGTCCAGAGCCCTAACCACTACTCCACACTGCTGCCATATATACTAACAACATGAGACTAATACCAACAACATGAGAAATGGTACTGAAATTCAGTATTCCCCTTGATGCAATGAAAAGAGCATTAGGAACTTCTGTTACAAACTACTTTTTTAAGAAGGCTAAAAATGCTAACAAAGACGACAGCAACACTGCATCGACTACGACTGTGTGGACACAAACACAAAGGAAGCTCTTCCCGGGATGGCATACAGAGAACCGATGAGACGACTCTTCAAAAGAAGATGCGCCTGCTTCTGAGCCAGAATGAATTATTCTTATTACCTATTATGTTTGTTAAGTTCAGTATACAAATAAAATGTGAATTTGTATAATAATTCTTGATTATGAAAATCGATATTTTAGTGGTGCGCTGGAACCTTCAGATTTCGCCTACACCACTGTTTTGGATTACAATATGTGTAATCGCTCGTGCATATTATAAACAAATGGTGTTTCTTCTACTTATGTTATCTGTTTTTATCTTTTTTTTTGTTTTGTTTTTCAGACACAATGTTTTAAGGCTTCAATACCGATGGACCTCGCAGGAAATTCCCTTGACGATCAATATGTCGGTTGTAGAAAGGAAATGTTAAAAATCGTCAATAAAAAATATCTTTCATCAGAATTAAAAAAAAACCCAGACTTTAAAAACGCCTGGAACACAGCAAAAAAAACAATGAAAAAAAAAAAGCAGAAGGCACTGAAACTGGAACAAGCCATGGCAATCTATGTTTACACTATGGATGCTGTACATGACCAGTTCAATAAAGCAGTTAGAGAAGGAGGAACAAATTACGAAGATTTTCCATTCAAGTCATTGCATTTTCTTTTGACAGACGCCCTGAATACTCTGAGATCCATGAAGGGTAAATGTTATAAGGTTTTTAGAGGAGTTACTAAAAAGTCTACCGCTGTTGTAGGTGCAATTGTACGATTTGGACAGTTTGCTTCTACCTCTGTAGACAAAAATGTAGCAAAAGAGTTTGGAACAACAACAGTGTTTGAAATACACACCTGCCTCGGCGTGTTAATTGAAGAATATTCAGATAACCCACATGAAGAAGAGGTACTTATTCCACCTTTTGAAAAATTTAAAGTGTTGAATGTCAAAGGAAATCAAATCCAACTGGAACACATTCCTGACAAGACGAGTAATTTCAACTGCTTGGGAGGTAAGCAATGATCAAGCGTGTGATTGAGTGGAAGAGCAGCCGTGCTGGAAATTAACTTTTCTAGTTAAAGCAGGGCCAGGATTGGCTTTGTTTTAAAGAGATGCCGTCTCCGTCTTCAGGGATATTGCCTGTTAAAGTTCTGTTAGATCATTGCTATCTGACACTGTGCGTTTGCAGAGAGGTTTTCCGTTTGCTTAATCACGGTCAGCCCCATCGCAATGTTTAACACGCCTTTGTCAAGGGAAAGTGTGATTGAAAACAAACTGTGGAAGTAGTGATAGGCTTTTGATGCCATGGTAACCACACTTATTTCTATTTAAATCTATTAATGTGCTTATGATGTCATTTACTACACAGTCAATGACGTAACAAAACGATCTACTGTTCCTGTCTATTTAAACCTTCAGGCATTACGGTATCTCATCTATTTGTCCATTTATTTTCCTTTATTCTACAATATTTTACATTATCTAAATTTATATTTTCTAAAACTGCAAGTTTTAGGTCATTCATGTTATTTTTGTTGTTTGTAAAGTGCTGAACTATTGGTTCATTTACTCTCTCATGTCTCATATTTGAGAGGTGATTCTGTATTTTTATATATAATGCTGTACCTGTCAATTTGATATATTTTATTTTATTACATTTTTTGCAAACATGAGAGGTTTCTTAAGACTGAATATTTATTCTCTCTATTTGAGATTTCACTTTTATCTTTACAAATATATTTGCACACTTTACATATGCTCTTACAGGTTTTAATGTCCTTTAATGTGTCTGTCATCTGTTTGTGTTTACTGTGGACCAAAATGTCAGCTAAATTGCATCAATTCTAAAAGCCACAATCAGTGCTTTATGAATTTACTTTTTCTGAATTATGATGTATTCGTTAATGCTCCAAGTAGATCATACTCTAATACTCAAACAGATCATACTCTAATACTCAAGTAGATCATACTCTAATACTCAAGCAGATCATACTCTAATACTCAAGCAGATCATACTCTAATACTCAAGCAGATCATACTCTAATACTCAAGCAGATCATACTCTAATACTCAAGCAGATCATACTCTTATACTCAAGCAGATCATACTCTAATACTCAAGCAGATCATACTCTAATACTCAAGTAGATCATTGACTATATATGCTACTAATTTGTTCTTTTTTTTCATTATATTCCAGTGAAGAAAAACATGCTCCTGTCGTGAAGGATTATGTTACTTTGGTAACAAGTCTCCCTGAAGATGCAAAACACAATGCTGGGTGGCTATTCTATTTGTTCTACATTCTTTTAGTATACTGTATCTTCCTTGAGAATGATCCGGTCATTACGTTCAGTCTTTGATCAGAAATTTCAATTCTTATTTAAATGGATCTGTGGGAGGCTCCCACTCACACTGTGCATTAATGTGGAGGAGTCAGGGATCCTGCTCAATGTGATCAGGTGTAGAGAACAAGCACATCACCTTCATTCACAAAATTAGGAATAGATGAAAGAAGACATAATGATTACAGCAGTGTGCACGTTTATTAGAACAGCTCAAGATTTGTCATTTATTGAGCTTTGCACACACAAAAAATGTGTCAATTTACAGAAATTATTATTAATTTATCAACTTACATGAAACTAATTCAAACCTAAAAGCACAGCTGTGTCTGAAAGAGTCTTTAATGCTCATATTTAGTGTGGCCACCTTTGGCGTCAATAACAGCTTGACATCTTTTTGGCATTGTGTCTGTGCACTTTCTCAAAATCTCTGGTGTCATTTGATGTTAGACCACTTTGTGCTTTAAATAGGCATATCAACAACTTCTAAAAAGTCTCCTACATTTCACTGTTGGTGGCTACTGTATGCATTCCTTTTTACTTCCAATATGAAATGAATTGCATGTGTGGCATATTAAAGTCATCAATATAATTAGACAGTCAATGACTTGCCTATTTTGACCATTTTCCAGGGCTTTCCGTTCCAGTGGTTTGATTTCATATGCACAACAAATCAAAACTACAGAAGCAACGGGGTTCTCTGATAAATTTGCACACTGCTGTATAGTAACTATAGATTTTAAGCTATTAACATAAGATTAAACTGGCAATGGAAGACTTTACAACCCACGAGCAACATTATCACTGGCGGACCCTTTAAAGGGTTGCTAACCAAGGTTTTAAAATGTATTCCCTATTATTATCCCCTGCCTTATTTGGCCGCTCTCACTCATGTGAATAAACTAGGCATTGCATGAACATTGGTGAAGTATTCCCACCTGTATTAACATGGTAATGTAGATGGAGGTCAAGACTGATGCACGCCCCTGTGTATCACTAAAAAAACATTAATGTAAATGTGATCCATCTTACTCTCCTCTATCTGAGTGTAATCTGCAGCTTAATAAAGCATTTGCAAACTAATAAAGAATGTGGTTTGTCTTTAATTTTGAAATGCACATGCAAACAAATATCATGATATGAGCTGTATTTAATTCATGGTAAAAAAGGCTTATTTCACAGCATTTCACAGTCTAAAAATAGGTGTTTTAAGATATTTCACAGATTAAACATAACATTTATTAAAGCCAAAAAAAATTGCTTTGGCACATTCAAAATTGATCATTTTCTTTAGTTAAACAAATGTCCCTAAATATTTACATGCTAAAATTGTAGAATATTTCATTTTTATGTCCTCCTTTTAAAGGCCTACTATTTTTATCTTGAGTGAATTATCAAACAAAATAAAACACATAAGTACATGTAAAAATAACAGACATGTGAAATATTCCTGATCTTTGATGCAGCTGGTGTCTTTTTCGTTGAATACATTTTAAAGAAATCATGCAGCTCTGTGCAGTGTGTGTTCAATCATTTACTGGAAGCAAACTAAACCGGCTGCCAGGTTCCTAAATGCAGTGTAACTGGTAGTGCTTCAATAAGGCAAGCGTTTACTGTATTTATTTTAAGTGATACAAAATATGGGATACACTTCAGAATCCAGGTGCATGAACTACGCTTCCCCATGCTTTCATTGTGCTTTATTACTCTTTGCTTTGCTTTTGCTATGGGGAACTTTTACAGGGGTTAATTACCGTGTTTTTTCATATGCTTGTATGCTTTACCACACCTCTCTGTGCTTTACAGTGCTTCCCTATGCTTTAGCACACCTCTCTGTGCTTTACAATGCTTTCCTATGCTTTACCACACCTCTCTGTGCTTTACAATGCTAACATATGCTTTACCACACCTCTCTGTGCTTTACAATGCTTCCCTATACTTTACCACACCTCTCTGTGTTTTACAATGCTTCCCTATGCTTTACCAGACCTCTATGTGCTTTACAATGCTTTCCTATGCTTTACCACACCTCTCTGTGCTTTACAATGCTAACATATGCTTTATCATACCTCTCTGTGCTTTACAATGCTTCCCTATGCTTTACCACATATCTCTGTGCTTTACAATGCTTCCCTGTGCTTTACCAGACCTCTCTGTGCTTTACAATGCTTCCCTATGCTTTACCAGACCTCTATGTGCTTTACAATGCTTTCCTATGCTTTATCAAACCTCTCTGTGCTTTACAATGCTTCCCTATGCTTTACCACACCTCTCTGTGCTTTACAATGCTAACATATGCTTTATCATACCTCTCTGTGCTTTACAATGCTTCCCTATGCTTTATCACACCTCTCTGTGCTTTACAATGCTAACATATGCTTTATCAGACCTCTCTGTGCTTTACAATGCTTTCCTGTGCTTTACCAGACCTCTCTGTGTTTTACAATGCTTTCCTGTGCTTTACCACACCTCTATGTGCTTTACAATGCTAACATATGCTTTATCACACCTCTCTGTGCTTTACAATGCTTCCCTATGCTTTACCACACCTCTGTGTGCTTTACAATGCTTCCCTATGCTTTAGCAGACCTCTCTGTGCTTTACAATGCTTCCCTATGCTTTACCAGACCTCTCTGTGCTTTACAATGCTAACATTTGCTTTATCATACCTTTCTGTGCTTTACAATGCTTTCCTGTGCTTTACCACACCTCACTGTGCTTTACAATGCTTCTCTATGCTTTATCATACCTCTTTGTGCTTTACAATTCTTCCCTATGCTTTACCACACCTCACTGTGCTTTACAATGCCTCTCTATGCTTTAGCACACCTCTCTGTGCTTTACAATGCTTCCCTATGCTTTACCACACCTCTCTGTGCTTTACAATGCTAACATATGCTTTACCACACCTCTCTGTGCTTTACAATGCTTCCCTATACTTTACCACACCTCTCTGTGTTTTACAATGCTTCCCTATGCTTTACCAGACCTCTATGTGCTTTACAATGCTTTCCTATGCTTTACCACACCTCTCTGTGCTTTACAATGCTAACCTATGCTTTATCATACCTCTCTGTGCTTTACAATGCTTCCCTATGCTTTACCACACCTCTCTGTGCTTTACAATGCTTCCCTGTGCTTTACCAGACCTCTCTGTGCTTTACAATGCTTCCCTATGCTTTACCAGACCTCTCTGTGCTTTACAATGCTTCCCTATGCTTTACCAGACCTCTCTGTGCTTTACAATGCTTCCCTATGCTTTACCAGACCTCTCTGTGCTTTACAATGCTTCCCTATGCTTTACCAGACCTCTCTGTGCTTTACAATGCTTCCCTATGCTTTACCAGACCTCTCTGTGCTTTACAATGCTTCCCTATGCTTTACCAGACCTCTCTGTGCTTTACAATGCTTCCCTATGCTTTACCAGACCTCTCTGTGCTTTACAATGCTTCCCTATGCTTTACCAGACCTCTCTGTGCTTTACAATGCTTCCCTATGCTTTACCAGACCTCTCTGTGCTTTACAATTCTTCCCTATGCTTTACCAGACCTCTCTGTGCTTTACAATTCTTCCCTATGCTTTACCAGACCTCTCTGTGCTTTACAATGCTTCCCTATGCTTTACCAGACCTCTATGTGCTTTACAATGCTTCCCTATGCTTTACCAGACCTCTATGTGCTTTACAATGCTTCCCTATGCTTTACCAGACCTCTCTGTGCTTTACATTTCTTCCCTATGCTTCCAATGTGTTTTATTAGACATTGTTTTATTGTTTTGCTTTTGCTATGGGAAACTTTTACAGGGGTTAGTTGTATATATATATATATATATATATATATATATATATATATATATATATATATATATATATATATATATATATATATATATATATATACAGTACTGTGCAAAAAGTTTTAGGCAGGTGTGAAAAAATGCTGTAAAGTAAGAATGCTTTCAAAATAGACATGTTAATAGATTATATTTATCAATTAACTAAATGCAAAGTGAGTGAACAGAAGAAAAATCTAAATCAAATCCATATTTGGTGTGACCACCCTTTGCCTTCAAAACAGCATCAAGCATCAATTCTTCTAGGTACACTTGCACACAGTTTTTGAAGGAACTCGGCAGGTAGGTTGGCCCAAACATCTTGGAGAACTAACCACAGTTCTTCTGTGGATTTAGGCAGCCTCAGTTGCTTCTCTCTCTTCATGTAATCCCAGACAGACTTGATGATGTTGAGATCAGGGCTCTGTGGGGGCCATACCATCACTTCCAGGACTCCTTGTTCTTCTTTATACTGAAGATAGTTCTTAATGACTTTCGCTGTATGTTTGGGGTCGTTGTCATGCTGCAGAATAAATTTGGGGCCAATCAGATGCCTCCCTGATGGTATTGCATGATGGATAAGTATCTGCCTGTACTTCTCAGCATTGAGGAGACCATTAATTCTGACCAAATCCCCAACTCCATTTGCAGAAATGCAGCCCCAAACTTGCAAGGAACCTCCACCATGCTTCACTCTTGCCTGCAGACACTCATTCGCGACGCTCTCCAGCCCTTCGGCGAACAAACTGCCTTCTGCTACAGCCAAATATTTCAAATTTTGACTCATCAGTCCAGAGCACCTGCTGCCATTTTTCTGCACCCCAGTTCCTGTGTTTTCGTGCATAGTTGAGTCGCTTGGCCTTGTTTCCACGTCGGAGGTATGGCTTTTTGGCCGCAAGTCTTCCATGAAGGCCACTTCTGACCAGACTTCTCCGGACAGTAGATGGGTGTACCAGGGTCCCACTGTTTTCTGCCAATTCTGAGCTGATGGCACTGCTGGACATCTTCCGATTGCGAAGGAAGTAAGCATGATGTGTCTTTCATCTGCTGCAGTAAGTTTCCTTGGCCGACCACTGCGTCTACGGTCCTCAACGTTGCCCGTTTCTTTGTGCTTCTTCAAAAGAGCTTGGATAGCACATCTGGAAACCCCTGTCTGCCTTGAAATTTCTGCCTGGGAGAGACCTTGCTGATGCAGTATAACTACCTTGTGTCTTGTTGCTGTGCTCAGTCTTGCCATGGTGTATGACTTTTGACAGTAAACTGTCTTCAGCAACCTCACCTTGTTAGCTGAGTTTGCCTGTTCCTCACCCAGTTTTATTCCTCCTACACAGCTGTTTCTGTTTCAGTTAATGATTGTGTTTCAACCTACATATTGAATTGATGAACATTAGCACCTGTTTGGTATAATTGTTTAATCATACACCTGACTATATGCCTACAAAATCCCTGACTTTGTGCAAGTGTACCTAGAAGAATTGATGCTGTTTTGAAGGCAAAGGGTGGTCACACCAAATATGGATTTGATTTAGATTTTTCTTCTGTTCACTCACTTTGCATTTAGTTAATTGATAAATATAATCTATTAACATGTCTATTTTTGAAAGCATTCTTACTTTACAGCATTTTTTCACACCTGCCTAAAACTTTTGCACAGTACTGATATATATATATATATATATATATATATATATATATATATATATATATATATATATATATATATATATATATATTTCTTTCAAACAAAACAAATTATTAAAACAGGATATGCTAATGAACTCACATTTACAAAGCTGTGAAACAAACAAGAATACCTGTTAGACACCCACGTGGGTTTGGTGTTAATGTGTGAAACATACAGCTAAGTTTCCTGCTTGTACTGGCCAACACTGATTCTGCTATTTAGAGTCTGAGAAAATTCTGCAATGCATTTTTGTAGTAGGAGAAAATTCTGCAATGCATTTTTGTAATAGGTGAACATTGTGCAATGCATTTTTGTAATAGGAGAACATTACCTCATTTATTTGAGAGGATCCTGTTTGTGGGGCAGTACCATGAGGAATCTGAATACTAGGGGTCCCTGTTCTCTTACTCATCAATACGCGGGTGCTGTAGTTGAATAAGAACACTAGGGGGCACCATATTCTGACAGAAGTTTTAGTTTAGTTTAGTTTACAGTACTTTATTCATGACATTTTTTTCAGATTTATAACAGTGACTTGGTGCCAGTTAAGCTGCTCAAAGGCAAATATATAGGTCTGTTAAATTCTCTTTACTGTAAAGTGTGTGAACATTTGTATTTGATACCATTTTTAATAGGACCGCTAAAATATGTATAAAAATAGATAAACAATAGCTTTAGAGATGATGAAAGTAGTTTGCTGAAAAGTGGAAATTGAAGGCAAAGAATTCTTCTCAGAGAATGTGAGAATTAACAATTTAAAAATCCAGAATTAATTAATCAGAAGTACTATTAATATAAAACAAGTTACTTTGCTTCACATTACTATGTGCTGTTTTACTCTCATAATTAAATTAAGTGGTAAAATTGCCTGTTAATATAAGTAATTCCATAATGTAGTTACTGGTTTGGTTACAGAATTGAAGAGTAATGACATGTATTCAAAATTGTAATTACAGTGTAACTACAGTGTAGTTAATGTACCATACCTGTATTTTGAAGTGTATCCCATATTTTTATCACTTAAAAATAAATTTTACAAGAAGGGGACATTTCACATGCCTGTTATTTTTACCTTTATTGGTAAAACTTTACATTAAGGTGCCGTTTATTAATGTTTTATAAATATGTAATAGATGCTTAATAAATATGTTACAGGGTGTTAATAACGTATTATAGATGATTTTTAACCATGCAATAGCCATATACGGAATTACAATTAAACATCCCAAAGTAGAATAGGTGGCTAAAAACTGTCCCCTTTATAAATCATGTATTCCGTCTATGGCTTTGACAGTCTATTGTTTTTTAATTGCCTTTTCAAAGGCTGGTGCCTGCTTGCCAGCTGTGCTGTTTTGGTCAGTCAATTAGCTTAGCAAGTGCAATAAAAATAAAACTTCGGGCAGCTGTGCCCTGTGCAGAAAGGCGACGTGGAGAAGATCTGTATTGATTGTGAACAGCCTTAGACTCAAGGTAATGGAATACCATTTTGTCGAAAAAAAATAAAAATAAATTAGACTTCTTTTGCTGTGCGCTTCTGTAAAACATTTTCTTCTAAGTTTATTTATCTACGTTGTTCAGTTGCTTTTGCGCATCTGATAATAATCCAATTGCTGTTGAAAAGTTAAAATGTATTGCTATCGTTTCAGTTTTATAAATATGTATGTTGCAAACCGATGTCTGTTCAGATGTTTATTTATTTACATTGTCTTGTTTTGATTTGTAAAATAAATGTTAATATACCGTATATATATATATATGCTTCGGTTGTTCAGATGTTTGTGACGTACTCATTAAAAAAAAAAAAAACTAAATTACATCCGACTGTTTCTCCGTTAATTATACTATTTACAGTGTTTTGAATACAGCTGTCAGAAAGACTGCTGCGGGGCTTCTAGGTATGAGTATATCTCCGGTCCTTCTAGTGTTAAAGACAAACCACATTCTTTATTAGTTTGCAAATGCTTTATTAAGCTGCAGATTACACTCAGATAGAGGAGCGTAAGATGGATCACATTTACATTAATGTTTTTTTAGTGATACACAGGGGCGTGTATCAGTCTTGACCTCCATCTACATTACCATGTTAATACAGGTGGGAATACTTCACCAGTGTTCATGCAATGCCTAGTTTATTCACATGAGTGAGAGCAGCCAAATAAGGCAGGGGATAATAATAGGGAATACATTTTAAAACCTTGGTTAGCAACCCTTTAAAGGGTCCGCCAGTGATAATGTTGCTCGTGGGTTGTAAAGTCTTCCATTGCCAGTTTAATCTTATGTTAACAGCTTAAAATCTATAGTTACTATACAGCAGTGTGGAAATTTATCAGAGAACCCCGTTGCTTCTGTAGTTTTGATGTGTTGTGCATATGAAATCAAACCACTGGAACTGAAAGCCCTGGAAAATGGTCAAAATAGGCAAGTCATTGACTGTCTAATTATATTGATGACTTTAATATGCCACACATGCAATTCATTTCAAATAGGAAGAGAAAAAGAACACACAGCCACAAATGGTAAAATGCAGGAGGCTTTTTAGAGGTTGTTTAAGATACCTAATTAAAGCAGCCCCAAACGAATGTACAATGTGAGTGAGAGAATATAATTCTCAAGGAAGGTACACTGGCCTATACTAAAAATAATATAGAACAATTGATTAGATGCCCAGCATTTTCCCAGCGTTGAGTTTTGCATCTTCAGGGTGACTTGTTAACTAATGCAACATAATCCTTCACGACAGGAGCATTTTTTTGGCACTGGAATATAAGGGAAAAAAGAACAAATTAGTAGCAATATATATATATATATATATACAAAATACAAAACTACTTGAGTGTAATATAAGGAAAGAGAAAGTTAAAAGAGTACCATTAATAATTACATATTCTAAAATATTACCTAACAAAATGTTTGGAAGCATAATTCAGAAAAAAAAAAAATATATATGTATATATTTCCTAAGGCGCTGCTTGTGGTTTTCAGAAGGAAAGCTGATATTATGGTCCAGACACAATAAAGGACATTAAAATCAGTAAGAGCACATGTAAAGCATGCAAATATATTTGAAAAGTGAAATTGCAAATACAGAAAATAAATATTCAGTCTTTAAAAAACCCATCATGCAATCACCTCTCAAACATGAGAAATAAAACAGCGAATGAACCAATAGCTCAGAACTTTACAAATAACAACCATAACATGATGACCTAAAACTTGTAGTTTTAGGAGAAAAAAAATGGAAATAATGTACAATATTGAAGAATAAAGGAAAATAAATGGATAAATAGACTAGATACCATGATGCCTGAAGGTTTAAATAGACAGGAACAGTAGATCGTTTTGTTACGTCATTAACTATGTAGTAAGTGACATCACAAGCACAGTAAAAGATTTTGATAGAAATAAGTGTGGTTACCCTGGCATCAAAAGTCTATAAGTACCTCCACAGTTTGTTTTCCATCACACTTTCCCTTGACAAAGGCGTGTTAAACATTGCGATGGGGCTGACCGTGATTAAGCAAACGGAAAACCTCTACGCAAACGCAGTGTCAGATAGCAATGATTTTAACAGAACCTTAACAGGCAATATCCCTGAAGACGGAGACGGCATCTCTTTAAAACAAAGCCAATCTTGGCCCTGCTTTAACTAGAAAAGTTAATTTCCAGCACGTCTGCTCTTCCACTCAATCACACGCTTGATCATTGCTTACCTCCCAAGCAGTTGAAATTACTCGTCTTGTTAGCAATACGTGCCAGGTGGATTTGATTTCCATTGACTTTCAGCACTTTAAATTTTTCAAAAGGTGGAATAAGTACCTCTTTTTCACTTTGATTATCTGAATATTCTTCAATTGGCACGCCGAGGCAGGTGTGTATTACGAACAAAGTTCCGTTTCCAAACTCTTTTGCTACATTTTTGTCTAGAGAGGTAGATGCAAACTGACCAAATCGTACAGTTGTACCTTCAAGAGCGGTAAACTGTCCTTGAACCCCTCTAAAAACGTCATAACATTGACCCTTCTTGGACCTCAGAGTTTTCAGGGCGTCTGTCAAATAAAAATGCAAGGACTTGAACGGAAAAGCTTTGTAATGTTTTCCTCCTTTTCTAACTTCTTCATTGAACGTGTTGTAAACGTCCATCGTATAAGCATAGATTGCCGTGGCTTGTTCCAAATTCAACATCCTCCTTTTTTTCACCATTGACTTTTTTGCTGTTTCCCAGACGTTTTTAAAATTTGGGGTGTTTTGTAATTCTGATGGAAGATATTTTTCCTTAACAAGTTTTAACATTTTTCTTTCGCAACGGACATATTGATCATCAAGGGAATTTTCTGCGAGGTCCATCGGTATCGGAGCCTTAAAACATTGTATCTGAAAAAAAAAAAAATATATAAGACATAAGTAGAAGAAACACAATTTGTTAATAACATACATAGCACGTAATTGACACATATTGTAATCTACAGAAATGTGATAAGCAGTGGTGCAGTCCGAAACGCCATTAAAATATTGATTTTCTTAAATAAGAATTGTTATATGAATTCCCATTGTAATTGTATACTGAACTTCTAGTAACACATATAGCCTAACAGGTAACCGAATAGGTAATTCTGAATCAGAAGCAGACTCATCTTCTTTTGAAGTCAGCTCCGCGGTTCTCTGTATGCTATCCTGGGAAGTGCTTCGTTTGTGTCTGTGTCCACAGTCCTAGTCGATGCTCTGTTGCTGTCGTCTTTCTCAGCATTTTTCGCCTTCTTAAAGAAGTAGTTCGTAACAGAAGAAGTTCCTAATGCTCTTTTCATTGCATCAAGAGGACTACTAACTGAATCACTGATGGGAGTCTTCTTTTCAGTGGTAGTTGGTGCATGCCATCTAAGTAGAGATGGTGAGCGCCCGCTATCTTTATAAATATATATTTTTTATTTTTTCCATTATATCTTCTCCCATTTCCCTGTACTTTTTATAAACTTAAATAGTTTCCTTTCTCTATTTGCTTTTCTCTTTCTACTTTTAAAATATAATTTACTGATGCTGCTATAATTTCTATCTCCCTTCTTATTTAATAAGCTTCTTTGCTGATTGTATTTATCGCATGCCATGAGTATATGTTTTACAGTTTCTTGCTCCCCACAGTTATTACATTTTTCATTCTCATGACTTCCAGTTCTGTATAAATGTATAAAATAATTTAAAAGGAAGAATTAACTGTACAAGACTCTACTGAAAAAAACAACTTTTGTTTTGTTGTAATGTTGACTCTTTCTCTTTAAGAACAAGCAAATTAACTAAATGTAATAACCCCCAATTAATTATATAAAAATATAATCAACTTTGTTTGAATACACACTGAGGAATGTGTCTTGCCACAACGCGTCTGTGCTTGCTTGTGTGTCTGCCGTTTTAAAAATAATTTAAAAGGAATAAATACATGATTACATTCTTAATATACTGTACAGTCACTATGTGGGGTGAGGGGTTGATTAAGCGATACTGCCCATCAATGATGGCTCTACCGTGTGATAGTTGACCACGATGAGCCGAAGGCGAGTGCGCTAACGAAAGTCAAGGTCAACTATCACACAGTAGAGCCATCATCGAGAGGGCACTATTATTCAACTTTCCGTGTCTGTTGTTGAAAATTGCTTGATGTCTGTGCGCCAGCCCAGCTGACAGGGCTGTGATTGGCTGGCTTGGTAGCTGCGGGTACAGGATTGGTTGCTTTCGTCTGTGCAAAGTATTGATTGGCTAGTTTTGGTGGATATCAAAATACACATTTTGACCAATTGTGTCTTTGTTTAGTATTTGCTGCCCAATAGACGTGAACTGAGTTTTCAATACGGCATGTTAAAAAGAAACAGCCGGCACTTGTGCAGATTGATTTTAAACTTAATTCACAGTTGGTGTTGAGATGTTCCAGCAGGCATCTACTGTCTATTAATACATTGGCAAGGACCGCCATCCTATTCATTTCAATGGGTTTGTGACGTCAGACCCGTGGCGATATCTAGTCGCAAACCCGATATCACCACGGTCATCGGGGTTATCACGCACATTTTCATTAAATATCTTTTAAAATTTACTTTTTGTCTTTTTTCGTTCAAAATGAATTCATAGCCATTGTATAATCGCAATATGGCATGACAGGGTGTGTGTTGTTGTGGGATATAGCCACTTCTCGGGTGGTTGAAAGCTCCCGAGGTGTGCTGATATCCCACATCAACACGTGCCATATTGCTTAATTACAGCCTGCTAAAGCAGGAAGCTGATTGGCTGACGTTACTGAATAATTTTTCTAATGTCAAATATTTCTGTAGGCAGCCTGTATCTGTACGTAAATTATCAGTCAGCTTAATTATGAAAGGCAAACAGGCCAATCCAGAAAAGAACATAGAAATATAACCTGTGGAAACTCCAGCAAGATCATGGCAGACAGGATGAGAATCGAGGGCACAAGGTTTTTCATCTCCGTTTTCCTCTTTCACCAACCGGGCAAATCCTTTCAACAGAACTTATTTAATTAGGGACAATAAAATAAAAAAGTTTAAACAAGACACAATTCATTTTACTCCTATGTTGCTCCATTGCTTATTTTCATGTTCTGTCTTGTTTGTAATTCATCACATTCTAGAGCTCACTTGCTCTAAAGTTTAAAGTGATTAATTCCCCTTTGATTCAAGTTGCAACCTGAGGTTGATATATATAAGGAAGCTTGCAATAAAGACGATTCAGTTTGTTTAAACAATAAAGATTTATTATTCATACATTTATCCAGCATGACAAAAGTTATTCATAACTTCTTGTTGTTGTTGTTGCAAACTTTCAGTCATGTTAATGCCGGTGATCTGCCTTGTACTTGTCTGTGGGACAATTACAAAAAAACCTGTAAAATCTAACCCTGTTCCACACCTCAATGTGCTTTACAATGCTTCCCTATGCTTTATCAGACCTCTCTGTGCTTTACAATGCTCCCCTATGCTTTACCATACCTCTCTGTGCTTTACAATGCTTCCCTCTGCTTTACCATACCTCTCTGTGCTTTACTATGCTTCCCTATGCTTTACCACGCCTCTCTGTGCTTTACAATGCTTCCCTATGCTTTACCACATCTCTCTGTGTTTACAATGATTCCCTATGCTTTACAATAACTCTCTGTGCTTTACAATGCTTCTCTATCCTTTACCATACCTCTCTGTGCTTTACAATGCTTCCCTATGCTTTACCAGACCTCTCTGAGCTTTACAATGCTTCCCTATGCTTTACCAGACCTCTCTGAGCTTTACAATGCTCCTCTATGCTTTACTATACCTCTCTGTCCTTTACAATGCCTCCCTGTGCTTTACCATACCTCTTTGTGCTTTACAATGCCTCTCTATGCTTTACTAGACCTCTCTGTGCTTTACAATGCTTCTCTATGCTTTACTAGACCTCTCTGTGCTTTACAATGCTTCTCTATGCTTTACTATACCTCTCTGTGCTTTACAATGCTTCCCTGTGCTTTACCATACCTCTCTGTGCTTTATTGTATATTTTTCTCCTATTACAAAAATGAATTGCAGAATTTTCTCAGACCCTAAATAGCAGAATCAGTCCTGACCAGTACAAGCAGGAAACTTAACGGAAACTTAACCAAACCCATGTGGGTGTCTAACGTGTATGGTTGTTTTTTCACAGCTTTGTAACTGTGAGTTCATTAGCATATTCTGTTTTCATAATTGGTTTAGTTTGAAAATATACAGTATTTACTAAGTATGTTTATATTTAAAAAAAATAAATAAGCATACAAACATATTAAAAAAGAGGGTAAACTAACCCCTGTAAAAGTTCCCCATAGCAAAAGAAAAGCAAAGTGTAATAAAGTATAGAGAAAGCATGATACAGCATAGGTGTGGTAACGCATAGGGAAGCATTGTGAAGCACAGAGAGGAGTGGTAACGCATATGGAAGCATTGTAAAGCACAGAGAGGTGTGTTATAGCATAGGGAAGCATTGTAAAGCACAGAGAGGTGTAGTAACGCATAGGGAAGCATTGTAAAGCACAGAGAGGTGTGGTAACGCATAGGGAAGCATTGTAAAGCACAGAGAGGTCTGGTAAAGCATAGGGAAGCATTGTAAAGCACAGAGAGGTGTGGTAACGCATAGGGAAGCATTGTAAAGCACAGAGAGGTCTGGTAAAGCATAGGGAAGCATTGTAAAGCACAGAGAGGTGTGGTAACGCATAGGGAAGCATTGTAAAGCACAGAGAGGTGTGGTAACGCATAGGGAAGCATTGTAAAGCACAGAGAGGTCTGGTAAAGCATAGGGAAGCATTGTAAAGCACAGAGAGGTGTGGTAACGCATAGGGAAGCATTGTAAAGCACAGAGAGGTGTGGTAACGCATAGGGAAGCATTGTAAAGCACAGAGAGGTCTGGTAAAGCATAGGGAAGCATTTTAAAGCACAGAGAGGTGTGGTAACGCATATGGAAGCATTGTAAAGCACAGAGAGGTCTGGTAAAGCATACGGAAGCATTGTAAAGCACAGAGAGGTGTGGTAACGCATAGGGAAGCATTGTAAAGCACAGAGGTCTGGTAAAGCATAGGGAAGCATTGTAAAGCACAGAGAGGTGTGGTAACGCATAGGGAAGCATTGTAAAGCACAGAGAGGTCTGGTAAAGCATAGGGAAGCATTTTAAAGCACAGAGAGGTGTGGTAACGCATAGGGAAGCATTTTAAAGCACAGAGAGGTCTGGTAAAGCATAGGGAAGCATTTTAAAGCACAGAGAGGTGTGGTAACGCATAGGGAAGCATTGTAAAGCACAGAGAGGTGTGGTAACGCATAGGGAAGCATTGTAAAGCACAGAGAGGTATGGTAAAGCATAGGTAAGCATTGTAAAGGACAGAGAGCTCTGGTAAAGCACAGGGAGGCATTGTAAAGGACAGAGAGGTCTGATAAAGCATAGGGAAGCATTGTGAAGCATGGAGAGGTGTGGTAAAGCATGGTAAACTATGGTAAATGCAAGCATGAGATAAGCAATAGGAAAACTGTAAAGTTACCTTGCAGTTTACTGCGGCAAACTTTTATAAGGGCATTTACAGTATGGAAAGCAGATGCATCTTTAAAAACATGGTAAACTGTGGTAGCAGCATAACCAGAGGGAATACTGCAGAATTCATATAAGGATCTAGAAATGCCCTTACCTGAAAATTCAAATGCAATAAACCAGTCTTTCACTCCAGCCGCATGACAATCGATGACTAAAGCACTGCTGCCCTTATATACCCTCCCAGCTCTGCACAGCAGCAGAGGGGGGCTTGCAAGTGTTTACAGCAGGCTTTAGCAGTTTGACAGGTAGCTACGTGTGGTTAAAACACTTCCTGTAGGCTTCAGTAGAAAATCAAAGATACTCTTTATACAGACTCAGAAGAACAGGGGTCTAGCTTGTGTTGGTTTGGGGGCGGGACATTTGTTATCTCTGTCTAAATAAAAATACATGTATATAACTTGTCTACTCTGTGCTTAAATAAATAATAAACATGTGCAGTAGTGTGCACATGTATTTGAACACCTCAAGATTTGTCATTTATTGTGCTTTGCACACAAAAACATTTATTCATACAGAAATCATTCATTTTTGCAAACTCATCTGACATGAGTCTGACAGTATCTTTAATGATCATATTTAGTCTGGCCACCTTTGACATCAATAACAGCTTGACATCTTTTTGGCATTGTGTCTGTGCACTTTCTCAAAATCTCTGTTGTAATTTGATGTTAGACCAGTTGGTGCTTTGAATTAGGCATCTTAAACAACCTCTAAAATTTCTCCTGCATTTTCCCATTTGTGGCTGTGTTCCTTTTCTCTTCCTATTTGAAATGATTTTCCTATGTTGACAGTTTTTCAGTTCCTGTGGTTGGATTTTATGATATTTTATAAGGGTTAGTTTACCATGGTTTGGTTTTTTAATATGCTTTACCATACCTCGCTGTGCTTTACAAAGCTAACCGATGCTTTCCCATGCTCTCACTGTGATTTATCACACATTGCTAAGCATTAGTATATTTTTAAAAGGGACACTTTGTTATTTCTGTCTTGTTATATATATATATATATATATATATATATATATATATATATATATATATATATATATATATATATATATATATAACATCATTAAATTATATTAGAAAATTCACTAGATTTTTCTCACATTACAAAAAATGCATTGTAGAGTTTTCTCCCATTACAAAAATGCATTGTAGAATTCTTATATTACAAAAGTGCATTGTATATTTTTCTGAGAAACGAATTAGCAGAATCAGTCCTGACCAGTACAATGTGGAAACTTAACGATATGTTTTACACATTAACACCAAACCCACGTGGGTGTCTTATAACAGGTGTTTCTGTTTGTTTCACAGCTTTGTATATACAGTGGCTCTCAAAAGTATTCACCCCCCTTGGACTTTTCCACATTTTATTGTGTTACAACATGGAATCAAAATGGATTTAATTAGGAGTTTTTGCCACTGATCAACACAAATAATGTCAAAGTGAAAAATAAAATCTACAAATTGTTCTAAATTAATTACAAATACAAAACAGAAAATAATTGATTGCATAAGTATTCACCTCCTTGAGTCAATATTTGGTAGAGGCACCTTTGGCAGCAATTACAGCCATGAGTCTATTTAGATAAGTCTCTACCAGCTTTGCACATCTGGACGCTGCAATTTTTACCCATTCTTCTTTGCAAAATTGCTCAAGCTCTGTCAAGTTGGATGGGGACCTTTGGTGAACAGCAATTTTCAACTCTTTCCACAAATTATCAATTGGATTGAGGTCCGGGCTTTGACTGGGCCACTCAAGGATATTGACCTTTTTGTTTTTAAGCCACTCCAGTGTGGCTTTGGCTGTATGTTTGGGGCCATTGTCCTGCTGGAAAATGAATCTTCTCCCAAGTCCCAGGTCTCTTGCAGACTTCAGCAGGTTTTCCTCCAGGATTTCTCTGTACTTTGCTGCATCCATTTTGCCCTCTATCTTCACGAGCTTTCCAGGCCCTGACGCAGAGAACCATCCCCATAGCATGATGCTGCCACCACCATGCTTCACGGTAGGGATGGTGTTCTCAGGATGATGTGCGGTGTTAGGCTTGCGCCAAACATAGCGCTTAGCATTGAGGCCAAAAAGCTCTATTTTGGCCTCATCAGACCATAGAATCTTCTTCCACTTGGTCTCAGAGTCTCCCATGTGCCTTCTGGCAAACTCTAGCTGAGATTTGATGTGAGTTTTTTTCAAAATGGCTCTCTTTTTGCCACTCTCCCATAAAGGCCAGTTTTGTGAAGCACGCGGGCTATTGTTGCCGTATGCACAGTGTCTCCCAGCTCAGCCGTGGAAGACTGTAACTCCTTTAGAGTTGCCATAGGCCTCTTGGTGGCCTCCCTGACTAGTGCCCTTCTCGCCCGGATACTCAGTTTTTGAGGACGGCCTGTTCTAGACAGATTCACAGTTGTGCCATATTCTCTCCATTTCTTAATAATGGACTTTACTGTGCTCCGGGGGATATTCAATGCCTTGGAAGTGTTCTTATATCCTACCCCTGATTGGTGCTTTTGGAGAACCTTATTCCGGATTCCTTCGTCTTCATGATGGAGTTTTTGTTAGGAAATGTACTAACCAACTGTGGGACCTCCCAGAGACAGGTGTATTTAACCTGAAATCATGTGAAACACCTTAATTGCACACAGGTGGATTCCATTCAACTAATTATGTGACTTCTAAAGACAATTTGTTGCACCAGAGCTTATTTAGGTGTGTCATAGCAAAGGGGGTGAATACTTATGCAATCAATTACTTTCTGTTTTATATTTGTAATTACTTTAGAACAATTTGTAGATTTTATTTTTCACTTTGACATTATGGCCTTTTTGTGTTGATCAGTGGCAAAAACTCCTAATTAAATCCATTTTGATTCCATGTTGTAACACAATAAAATGTGGAAAAGTCCAAGGGGGGTGAATACTTTTGAGAGCCACTGTATGAGTACATTAGCATATCCTGTTTTCAAAAGTGTTTTGTTTGAAACCACTGCTTCATGGAAATAGCATTTATGCGTGAGCACTATGGCAATCCAAAAGGCATCATGGGATCAGTAGTCTCAAAACAACAGTAAAATACAGAACAGAGGTGCTAATCTGGATCATTAAAAAAGTTTAAAAAGTTTGAGAACCACTGGTTTAGGTGTAAGCTTAGGTGTAAGCTGCAAACCAAATTATCATTTAGAGATATCTCCAATTGCATTTTAAGATATCTTGAAATATTTAGAGATATCTGTAAAACATTTCAAGATTTCTCAAATTGAATTCGAGCTATCTTTAATTGTGCAGTTTTTAAGATATCTAAAATTAATTTAAATATATCTGTAAATCAATTTAAGATATCTAAAAATGAAATAAAGAGATCTCAAATTGATTTACAGATATCTTTAAATACTATGGAAACCATATGGATTGTGCTAGCATGGCACGCCGAACTGTCATTTAGTGATATCTTAAAATGAGGGTTTTAAAGATATCTCTAAATCATTTAAAGATATCTCTATATAACATCCTGTTCATTTAAAGATATCTGTAAATCATTTGAAGATATCTTCAAATAACGTCCTGTTTATTTAGAGATATCTGTAAATCATTTGGAGATATCTCTAAATAACTTCCTGTTCATTTGAAGATATCTTTAAATGGACAGGAAGTCCATTGAAAGCATAGAGCATTTTCACAGGAAGTCATTTTGAGATATCTCGAAATGGCTTCCTGTTCATTTGAAGATATCTTCAAATGATTTAGAGATATCTCTAAATGAACAGAAACTTATTTGAAGATATCTTCAAATGATTTAGAGATATCTTTAAATGAACAGGACGTTATTTAGAGATTTCTCTAAATGATTTAAAGATACCTCAAAAGTATTTAAAGATATCTCAAACACATTTAGAGATATCTTAAAACGATTTAAAGATATCTTAGAAACATTTAGAGATATCTTAAAATGATTTAAAGATATCTAAAAATGTATTTTATATATCTAATTTAGAGCTCCATTTAAAGATATCTGTAAATCATTTTGAGATATCTCTGAATGTATTTTAGATATCTTAAAATGATTTAGAGATATCTGGAAATGATTTAGAGATATCTTCAAATATTTAGAGATATCTAAAAATGAATTTGAGATATCTCTAAATGATAATTTGGCTTGCTCTCTGGCAGCGGCTGCAATCTCTGTGACAGCGACTCAATGACCACCTGGATGACCTCATCCCACTCCCTTGGTGAGCACCACGGCTTCTCCTGGCGCCACACCCCCAGCTGTGCTCTCTCTCACTCGTCCGGTGCAGGGCTCTCTGATTCGACAGGTGGTAGGAAGACAAATAGGAAAGAAAGAGCTGCTGAATTTAAAGGTGTATCTCCCTGCCTGCGCTTTTGGTCTCCATTTTGTCATGTGTTTTTAAACTAGTATTTTAAAGGCATTGGGGTTTTAGAGGAGTGCTGGATACGGGATGTATTGGTTTTATTGCTGTTTTTTTTTTTAGCCCCGTCTCTGTGCAGGTATTGAGCCGCACTGCCCTTTAGTTTTAAATTGTAATTCTGTGTTTAGTTATTGTTTTAATTAACGAGCAGTACAAACCGCTTGCCGTGAATGTGTATTCGAGATCTGCCCTGTTTGTTAAGTATAGTTACCACCTGTATTTAATAAAACGATGTTCACTGCCCGACATAGTTGTCTAGTTCATATTTTCCTTCTTGCATTCTGCCTGGCTGATCCCACCCTGATCAGAAAGAACGAGTGCCCCGCCCGGGTGCTACGTATATTCACCAGCAATCTGCCACATAAATTCAAGTGATTTTTTTTTAAACAAATATAATAATTGATTCTGCATAATGCTATTGACATATCCAAATTCGATCATGATTTCATATTATTTCATCAACAGTATACCACAAATACATACAATAGAAACTATCAACAATATATATGCATGTTAAAGTTATGTGTGCAAAAGCATGTATGTTCAAAGAAAGTGTCAACTAGATTTTTTTCACATTAAAAATGTGTTTGTTACACATAACTAAAATTAATTTAATTGCGAGTTATCTGCCAGAAGGAGCCCTCCAGGACACAGCAGCACCTGAACAGCTGTCATCCCAGATAATATTGGAACTACAAATTTCCAAAGGGCCTGGACCGTGAGGCATTCCCAAAACATATGAAGATAGGTGCCAACTACACCCTGGGTGCACCCCAGGCAGAGGGGGTCTTCCACAATTCTCATTTGGTATTTTCTATGTGGGCTCGCATAAGCTCTATGGGCAAATTTAAAATGTTAATTTTAAATTAATTGTTAATTTAATTGGTGTGCCAAATTTTTGGAAGATGTAAAAATATTTTCCCAGATTTTGCTCCTAGTCCGGAGTAAAATCAACTGTCTAATTCTCAGTTCCACATGCTGATGATCGGTAGGGGGTCAGTTTTATGAATAACAAAATGGTTATATAGTGCGGAGACCAAACCCTTATTTGGGCGCATCGGGGAAAAGAACTGAGCCAGAGGGTGAGTGAGCAAAGCTGAGTTCCAAGGGACACTGTAATCCCGAAGGGATGAGCGCAGCCCGAAATACTAAAAGAGCGAGAATCCAGGGAGTGAGTACGTCTCTTGAAGGTCCTGGAATGTGCGTAGGCCAGTCATTGAAAATGTCATTTAAAACATAGATATTTTTGTTAGTCCATGGTGGGTAGACGAAGGGTTGAGAGCCTGTTAGCAGAAATAGCTGTTCCAGATAGGGGAAAGTTTATGTAATTTAGTATTAACGCAGAGAAAGTTATTGACCTTTCTCCATGTACCTCTGCCAAGAGTGAACTGTGAGGATCTGACCAACCCCATCTGTATACAGGCAGTGGATTATTATACAGAGTGCAGATCATGTCAACAAATGAACGGCCAAACCCAAAACGATCAACAGCCGCCCACAAGTAATTCCATTCTACTCTATCAAAGGCCTTCTCTGCATCCAAAGAGAAAACCACACAAGACACCGGTTGTTAGGAAGTCGATTCAATTATATGCAAGAGCCGGCCCTTCATAAAGCCTGTCTCATCCTGATGAAAGGCCCCGCCGGTGGCTGGGTTGGCCAGAGACCCGGCGTGCCCAAACCCTCAGTGCAGGGTGACAGAAACGCACCTCAAGTGGGCGTATGCAGCGGTGGATGGGGTACTGCACGAGGCCCCGCTCCCTGAGCCAGTGGCCGTGGAGCTCCTGTCCAGCACGCTTCTTCAGATCTCCTGTCTCCAAGGACAAGCTCTGGCCGGAGCCTGGCTAGCTTGATTGTGGCTCACAGGCAGCTGTGGTTGTCGCAAGCCAGGATCCCTAATGTAGATAAGGCTACGCTGCTAGACGCGCCTATATCCCCGAGACACACCTTTGGGCCAGCTGTGGAGGAGATCATGCAGTGATCCCACCGGGAAGGCGAGGCATCCAGTGGTATGGCGGCCATGTTGGATAACCTAATTAACACACAAATGTCTTCTTCTCCAAAACCGCTAGTCTAATCATAGCAAAACTTGGCATATTTTAAAGGGTGGTAAAATGAAGTTGCTATAGTAAAAAAAAAACATGGCTGCTGTTAGGCCAATCAAATTTCAGCATTGCTCTAGTTGCATAAATTGGGCATAAAATGAACACATAAAAGGAGGCCTATGGGAAATAATGTACCTTGATATTGACCTTGACCTTTGACCTCTCATTAAGGTCAAATGTAAAACTAGCTTATACCTCATTACAGAGTGTAGATATAGTCATGGTTACTATGGAACACATATAGGAACACATATATGCTTTATTCAAAAATGACATTGATCATGACCTTTGACCTCTACTTAAGGCCAAATGTAAAACTAGCTCGTAACTCCTTACAGAGTGCTAATAGGGTCATCGTTACTATGGAACACAGATATGAACCCAGATATGCTCTATCCAAAAATTACTTTCCCTGTGACCTTTGACCTCTCCTTAAAAAACTAGCTTGGAACTGCTTAGAGAGTGAAAGTAGAGTCCTGTTTACTATGGAACTGTGGCAGGGTGCCCCACCCCTGTGCTGATTTTGTTTTTTGTTGTTGTATGTAGTGTGTTAATGTTGATGTATATGTACTGGTGCACAGGATATAATGTGAGGCTATGTAGCACGAGTGATGTAAAATGTATATTTGTATTTAGACACGAGGATGGCACAATCACTCCACATGCAGACTAAAGTGGGTATTAGTATGGAAGCACGGAGAGTACATCTAGTTCACATACAGATGAACCGAGATTCAAATTGTGTTTATTATTAAACAGTGCCACAGCACATTCATCAGTCACTCGCAGTATTTGTGTGATCTTCTGGGTCTGACATCACCGCATCATAACAACATGAGAACATAAGAAAGTTTACAAACGA